>JAWZYT010004424.1:0-60000 GCA_034508575.1 Petrolisthes manimaculis
ATAAAAACAATTCAACATAGCAAGAAAATACATAAAACAATTCAACATAGCAAGAAAATACAGAGAACAGTTCAGCATAGGCATAACATATAGACACATCACAGTTCAGCATAGCATAACATAGACACATAACAGGTCAGCATAACAACATAACACAACAGATCAGCACGTCAAGAAGATATCAAAACAACAGCTCCTCCCAGTCAGGCCAGCCATGCAGTGAGTGCCAACCCTTCCAGCAGTACATCGCTTTAAGCTCTGCATGCCCTCTCTCTCCCTCTCTCTTACCCTCCCTCCTTCCTCTCACTTCCACACTCATTCTCCTTCTTTACTTCCCTTCCACTCATCATTCTCCCCTTCTTCCTTCCTTTCTCTCACTTCCTCATTCATTCTCCATCTCTACTTCCCCTCCACTCATCTCTCCTCCTCCTTCCTTCCCCTCTCCCTCCCCTCATTCACTTCCCTTTCCTCTTCTCACACGCTTTCATTCGCACACTTAATCTTATATTTCTCTCTCTCTCTCTCTCTCTCTCTCTCTTTCTCTCTCTCTCTCTCTCTCTCTCTCTCAACACTGGCAAACGACCAACAAATTTTATTCCAAGCCACTCATTCTATCTTTTTCCATTTCCCCCCCCAACCCCCCTCCCTTCCCACCCGCACTCTCGCTCTCTCACACGCACAAATGAATCTTAAATCTAGTCCTTCATTCTATCTCTTTCACACCTCCACTCTCGTATGCATTCTCACACCTTTAGTCCTCCATTCAAGCACTCTACCTCTCCCTCCCCTCTCCTCATTCTCTCTTTCTCTTTCTCTCCTCTCCTCCCCCCCCTCTCTCTCTCTCTTTCTCTCCTCCTCCCCCCCCCCTCTCTATCTATCTCTGTGCCTAATAGTGGAGTGTACGTTAAGGGGTGCGGGAATAGGGGTGCGGAATAGGGGACAGGCTTGGGGGGTGCGGGAATAGGGGAATAGGCTTGGAGGGAGATTCGGGAATAGGGGACAGGCTTTCTACCCCACCCCCCAAGCCTGTCCCCCTATTCAGACACCCCCCCACAAAGCCTGCCCCCCTACTCCGCACCCACTTAATGAATTTCAAACGTACGATAGCTCATTAATTAACTAGATTCTTCCAAACGGCATCAGATTAACAGAGATAATGGTGGTAATAATTATGTTGACTGGCATAGCGTGGAGGAATCATTCTACTCCAGATTTTACCACACACACACACACAAAACACACACACACACAAAACACACACACACACACACGAAACACACACACGAAACACACACACAAAACACACACACAAAACACACACACAAAATAGCCCAATACCGACCACCAGCATCACTAAGGTCATTAAGGCAGACCTCCACCACAAATGATTCTATCAGCATAATGAGGTACTGTACTCCTGCCACCAACCAACCAACACACCACACACCTACCTACCTACCTACCTACCAACCAACACACCTACCCACCAACACACCTACCTACCTACCAACATACCTACCAGCAACCAACCAACACACCTACCTACCCAGCAACCACCTACCCACCTACCTACCCAGCAACCAACCAACACACATACCCACCCAGCAACCAACCAAGCAACCCATCCATCAATCTACCTACTCACCCACCAATCGACCACCCAACCCACCAACCATCCTACCAAACAACCCCCCCTCCTACCAATCAACCAATCCACCATTCATTCAACTAACCAACCAACCAATGAAGCCTGGTATCTAATATAATCAGCCTTTTGCTTACTTCATTCAACACCTTTCATCACACCTCATTGGGGGGAGATGATGCAATTATATTTCACACTAGTCTATCTCACCAACACCTCACATCTTTCATCATCACACTGAGTCGAGATATCATGCAATTAATTAAATGTTTCACTATCTCTCACCAACCATTTAATATACCCAGGAATCTAATCTAAATCTACTCCTTTTTATTAACATTTTTCATCACACAGAGTTGAGATATCATGCAATTAATTAAATATTCCACTATCTCTCACCAACCATTTAATATAGCCAGGAATCCTATCAAAATCTACTTTTTTTTTTTTTAATATGTATTGAAAACATTTATCCCTGGAAGTGTTGTTCAGTAGTTGTTTATAGCGATGGTTTGTTTTGTATATGAAGTTATGATGATCTTTAATATGTTGTTGTGGCACGTTAGTAAAATGGGAATACTCTTGGTGGGTGTCAGGAAAATAAAAGAAGGAAGACACACACACGAATCATCAAAATGGGACAACGAAAATAATGCACTTTCATAAATAATTATAGACGATGGTAAGACACACAAAATTATGTAGGAAACTCACTCAATCTTACTTATTACCTCACTTTAATTCACTCACTTATAAACCTCTCTCTTTGCTTCACTCTCACTTAGTACCTCTCTCTTTAATGAACTCTCGTCTTTTCTTACTAATGAAGGGAAGTCATTCAATCTCTATTATTCACCTTTCTCTTCAACTCACTCTCACTTATTATCTCTCTTCAACTCACTCACTTATTACCTCTCTCTTTCCCTCACTATCATAGGACAGCCACTCAGTCTCACTTATTAACTCTCTCTCTCTCTCTCTCTCTCTCTCTCTCTCTCTCTCTCTCTCTCTCCCTCTCTCTTTCTCACACACACACATACACAAAGGGGTACTCACTGGAGATGACGAGGAATCCGAGGATATAATGAGGATTCCTGAAGCCACAATACAAGCCAACACCTGCTGTATATATGTCTCTCTCTCTCTCTCTCTCTCTCTCTCTCTCTCTCTCACACACACACACAAAGGGGTACTCACTGGCAATGACGAGGAAGCCGAGGATGGTAATGATGACACCCACAGCTATAATGAGGATTCCTGAAGCCACTATACAAGCCAACACCTGTTTGTCCCCAACGCTCCTCTTCCTTATGCTGATTTCACGCCAGTTGATGGTAGGACGGTAACCCCCCACGCCCTTGGTCCCCCCGCCCCCGAACCCATATCCTTCTGTGGGTGGGTGGGTGGGTGGGTGGTGGTGGTGGGGGAGATAGAAAGATGGGGTGGAGAGGGGATAGATAGATAAATGGATAAATAGATAGATGGAGAGAGAGAGAGAAAGGAGAAAGAAAAAGGTTGGTAGGAGAGTGAAAGGAGGAAGAAAACAGGAACATTAGGAAGGAAACGAAAATACGGCATAGGATGGGACAGAGAGAGAGAGAGAGAGAGAGAGAGAGAGAGAGAGAGAGAGAGAGAGAGAGAGAGAGAGAGAGAGAGAGAGAGAGAGAGAGAGAGAGAGGGGGGGTACGAAAAGGGAAGCAGTGAAGTGGAAGGGAGGAAATGCAGAGGGAAGGGAAGGGAAGGAGGAAGGGAAGGGAAGGAGGAAGGTAGGTGAAGTGGAAGGGGAGAAGAAGGGAGGGGTATCATGAAGGTAAGGGGGAAAGTAAGTGAAGAAGAAGGAAGGGAGAAATACGAAGGAGATAAACAGAGAATAGATAAAGGAGGAGAGAGAGAGGGGAGGAGAGAGAGGTGAGGAGACAGAAAGAAGGAGAGAGGGGAGGAGAGAGAAAGGAAGGAAATAAAAAAGATGGTGATTGGAACATGTAAAAAGAATGAAAACATGGAGAGAATGAGAAAGACGTAAGAAAGGAACAGGGGGAATGGAAGGAGAGAGGTAAAAGAGAGAGAGAGTGAAGTAAAAAGAATAATAAAGAAAGGTGGAGTGAGTGGATGGGAGGAGAAAGTGGAAGGAGAGAGAGGAAAGGAATAAAGGTAAGTGGAAGGGAGTAAAGAGAAAACGATTAGAAGTAAGTGGAGTGTAGGGGGGAGGGGAAGGAGAGGGGAAGGTGGGGAGGAGTGGTGGAGAAAGAGGAGTGGTGGAGAAAGAGGAGTGGTGGAAGAAGGGGATGGGTGGGGGAAGAGGGAGAGAGGGGAAGAGGGAGAGAGGGGAAGAGGGAGAGAGGGGAAGAGAGAAAGGGTGGAGTGTAGAGGGGAAGAGAGAAAGGGTGGAGTGTAGGGGGGAGAGGGGAAGGGAAAGAGGGGAGGGGAAAGAGGGGAGGGGAAAGAGGGGAGGGGAAAGAGGAGAGGGGAAGAAAAGGGAAAAACACAATTAGATTACATACACGTTATACACAAAGATACATATATACATAAATTACATTACAACTACAAAACTAAATACATAGAATTACATAATACCTGAAAACAATCCATTTAAAAACGCTACAACTACAAACTTTATACATAATGTTACAAAATACCTACAAACAACCATTTTGTATCAACACTGAAACAACTGCATAACTGGCTACGTTACAAAATGCCTGAAAAAAATACAAAAAAACAAAACATTACGACTACAAAATTAGATACATAAAGTTACATAAAACAGGTGGATACATAAAAGTTACATAATACCACTAAACCATAATTACATAATATCAACACTACAATTACAAAACTGGACTAAATCAGGACCAAATTAACAAACCAAAAAATAATAGTGGTTTGTTTGGTAGGAATTGTATGTAGGAATGGTTATCTCCTATATATATATATATGTGTGTGTGTGTGTGTGTGTGTGTGTGTGTGTGTGTGTGTGTGTGTGTGTGTGTGTGTGTGTGTGTGTGTGTGTCTAAACTGTGTATGGTAAAGCAGCAGGGTTTGTGTTAAGTAATAATGTATTGGAAGGATATTGTAATCAACGAGGGGACACACACACACACACACACACATATATTGCTGCTCAGTCTGCTTGTCTTGACAGTAGTTTTTTTATCGTATTCTTAAAGGGGAGATCCAAACCATTGTCCCTTACCCTTGCCTTTAAGGGGGTGTGGGAGTAGGGGACAGGCTTGGGGAGGGGGTACGGGAGTTGGGGGACAGGCTTGGGGAGGGGGTGCGGGAGTAGGGGACAGGCTTGGGGAGGGGGGTGCGGGAGTTGGGGGACAGGCTTGGAGAGGGGGTGCGGGAGTTGGGGGACAGGCTTGGGGAGGGGGTGCGGGAGTTGGGGGACAGGCTTGGGGAGGGGGTGTTTCGTGGCAATATTTGAAGAACTCTTGTACAGTTACCAAAAAAGGTATTGCGACAACTATTGATACAACATTAAATATATTAATGTCCATAGTTGTTTGTAGGGATTATAAGTATGTATTACAGAAGGATATATATATATTTCCTTCTGTTATACATGCTTATATATAGTCCCTACAAATAGTTGTGGATAATACTAGAGTTAAAGTTCTATCCAGATTTGTCGCAATACCATATTTAAATGGCAACTGTACATCCAATTTTTCTGACAACATCACAGGGTCGATCCTTTAATGATAATACCACCAATTACACTGAACAAAGATCATCCTGCCTGTCTCCCCATTACATTACATTAACATTTCTATCCATTGTTATGATTGGATGAATGTGGCCTGGGAAATATTAATGTATGTATGTATGTATTGTTTGTTATAGAGTATAGTCATGTGAGGTTTGTTATTGTTATTAATTATTATTATTATTATCTTTCTGTTTGTATGGTTATCATTATGCTAGTATTTTCTTTTTTATTATGTTATTTTTGTATTGTTCTTTTCGTTTTACTTTATATTCACGTTATTTTTGTTGTTATTGATGTTATTTACGTTATTATTATGCTGTTATTTTTATATTATTATGCTACGTTATTATCATTCTTCTGTCTGTATCTGCTATTATATTATGTCTGTCTCTCTCTCTCTCCCTGTCTGTCTGTCTGTCACTCTTTCTCTCTCTCTTTCTCCCTGTCTGTCTGTCTCTCTCCCTCTCCCTGTCTGTCTGTCTGTCTATCTCTCCCTGTCTGTCTGTCTGTCTCTCTCTCCCTGTCTGTCTGTCTGTCTCTCTCTCCCTGTCTGTCTGTCTGTCTCTCTCTCCCTGTCTGTCTCTCTCTCTCTCTTTCTCCCTGTCTCTCTCTCACCAAACTGTAAACTGGATAACAAGGTGTGCGACAGTGATAAGTCTCTCTCTCAAACAAGTAAGCTGGTTTGACACAGCGTGCGACAGTGATAAGTGTGTGTGACCAAACCTCTCCCTCCCTCCCTCTCTCTCTCTCTCACACACACACATAAAACTGACTGACAGGGCGTGTAACAGTGATAAGTGACAGTGGGAATAATCTCTCTCTCTCTCTCTCTCTCTCTCTCTCTCTCTCTCTCTCTCTCTCTCTCAACTGACTGACAGGACGTGTGAGTGAGCATAATATTTGTCTGTCTGTCTGTCTGTCTGTCTCTCCCTCTCTCTATCTCTCTCTCAACTGACTGACAGGTGACAGTGATAAGTGATGGCTTTGAACAAACACCTGTTGACGAAACCACTAATTATTGACGTCACAGGTATGATCGTGACGTCACCATTTATTTACATCACAACTTGAATTATAACATCACAAAAAAAAAAAAAAAAAAGAATCAATTAAATTACCACACACACACAAATTAATCACAACAGCAGCAATATGAATGGGATAATATATATATACTTCTGGTATTTTGGAGTGCCTTGATTCCTCCAAAGTATGCCAGGAAACAGGACCAGATGAACAAAACTAATGGGGTGTTCTGTTGCTTGGAATAGTTTGGAGGAATAAAACTTTACTCCTGAATTTACCAACACTTTAATAATGTGAATGTAAATAATAATGTAATAATAATGTGAATGTAAATAATAATGTAATAATAATGTAAATAATAATGTAAATAATAATGTAATAATAATGTGAATATGTTAATAATAATATGTTAATAATGTTAATAATAATGTGAATGTAAATAATAATGTAATAATAATGTGAATGTAAATAATAATGTAATAATAATGTGAATGTAAATAATAATGTAATAATAATGTGAATGTGAATAATAATGTAATAATAATGTGAATGTAAATAATAATGTAATAATAATGTGAATGTAAATAATAATATGTTAATAATAATGTGAATGTGAATAATAATGTAATAATAATGTGAATGTAAATAATAATGTAATAATAATGTGAATGTAAATAATAATGTAATAATAATGTGAATGTGAATAATAATGTAATAATAATGTGAATGTAATAATAATGTGAATGTAAATAATAATGTAATAATAATGTGAATGTAAATAATAATGTAATAATAATGTGAATGTGAATAATAATGTAATAATAATGTGAATGTAAATAATAATGTAATAATAATGTGAATGTAAATAATAATGTAATAATAATGTGAATGTAAATAATAATGGAATAATAATGTGAATGTAAATAATAATGAAATAATAATGTGAATGTAAATAATAATGTAATAATAATGTGAATGTGAATAATAATGTAATAATAATGTGAATGTGAATAATAATGTAATAATAATGTGAATGTGAATAATAATGTAATAATAATGTGAATGTAAATAATAATGTAATAGTAATGTGAATGTAAATAATAATGGAATAATAATGTAAATAATAATGTGAATGTAAATAATAATGTAATAATAATGTGAATGTAAATAATAATGTAATAATATTGTAAATAATATTGTAAATAATATTGTAAATAATAATGTAATAATAATGTAATAATAATGTGAATGTAAATAATAATGTAATAATAATGTAAATAATAATGTAATAATAATGTGAATGTAAATAATAATGTAATAATAATGTGAATGTAAATAATAATGTAATAATAATGTGAATGTAAATAATAATGTAATAATAATGTGAATGTAAATAATAATGTAATAATAATGTGAATGTAAATAATAATGTAATAATAATGTGAATGTAAATAATAATGTAATAATAATGTGAATGTAAATAATAATGTAATAATAATGTGAATGTAAATAATAATGTAATAATAATGTGAATGTAAATAATAATGTAATAATAATGTGAATGTAAATAATAATGTAATAATAATGTGAATGTAAATAATAATGTAATAATAATGTGAATATGTTAATAATAATATGTTAATAATAATGTGAATGTGAATAATAATGTAATAATAATGTGAATGTAAATAATAATGTAATAATGAATGTTAATAATGGTGTCAATAACTAGTTAATTATGCTCTAGTTATAAATGGTGTTACTAATAGTGATATAGTCATTAATACATAATTTTCTATAATAGCCTTAATTAAATACAACTTATAATTAAGGGAGTCGTATATATACTTTTGGTACATAGGAGTGCCTTGATTCCTCCAAAGTATGCCAGGAAACAGGATCATAAAAGCAAAACTAATGGTGTTCTGTTGCTTGGAATAGTTTGGTGGAATCAGCTGGTTCAGATTTATCACCTAACACCGTATCGCCTCCCCCCCCCCTTTACCTAATTAGGTCAAGTCAGGTTAGTTTAAGTAAAAGAGGTTAGGTTAGGTTAGTTTAGGTAAAAAGAGGTTAGGTTAGGTTAGGTTAGTTTAGTTTAGGTTAGGTTAGTTTAGGTTAAAAGAGGTTAGGTTAGGTTAGTTTAGGTTAGGTTAGTTTAGGTTAGTTTAGGTAAATGAGGTTAGGGTAGGTCAAGTCAGGTTAGTTTAAGTAAAAGATATTAGGTTAGGTCAAGTCAAGTTAGTTTAGGTTAAAAGAGGTTAATGACGACGATAAATTGGCCGATCAAACGAGGTCACTGATAACGGCATTGAGGGGCTAATGACGTCATGACCTGTAATGACCTCATAGCCTTCTTAATGATGTCACTAACGAGCCACTCAGGGGGGGGGAGAAGGTGGGGGGAGGGGGAGGGGGAAGGGGGGTAGGGGGTAGATGGGGGGGAGGAGGTGAAAGGAAGGGGGAGGCTAAGAGGTGGAAGAAGATGAAGGGGGAGGGGGAGGGTGGGAGAAGGGAACAGGGGGAGGGGGTGGGGGTAGGTGGGGGGGAAGGGGGGTAGGGGGTAGTTGGGGGGAGGAGGTGAAAGGAAGGGGAAGGGGGAGGGGGGAGGGGGGAACAGGGGGAGGGGGAAGGTGGGAGAAGGTGAAGGGGGGGAGGGTGAAAGGAATGGAAAGAAAAGAAGTTAGGAAGAAGAGGAGGAGGAGAATTAAGGGAAGTACGAAAGGGAAGGGGGGAGAAAATGATGATGATGAGGGAGATGAAAGAGAAAAGGAACAGAGGGAAGTAGAGAAGAAAAAGAATAGATGATAAGAAGAGAACAAAGGAAGAGGGAAGAGAGAATGGCAACACACAAACATGAGAGAAAGAGAGATAGAGAAAAAGAGAGATAGAGAAAGATAGAGAGAAAGATTGATAGAGAAAGAAAGACAGATTGATAGAGAAAGAAAGAGAGACAGAGAGATTGATACAAATACAGATACAGGTATACAGAGAGAGAGAGAGAGAGAGAGAGAGAGAGAGAGAGAGAGAGAGAGAGAGAGAGAGAGAGAGAGAGAGAGAGAGTAGGATGATAGGACAGGTGAATGAAAGAGGGACATATGAATGCTTTTGATGGTGGTAATTTGAGTGTGTCCTTGTGTCTCTCTGGCCCACACCACCACCACCATACCCTACCAGCCTCTCTTTACTTAACTTTTATGATCCCACACTGATTCTTTCTCTCTCTCTCTCTCTCTACTTTTATATCCCATGGTGATTCTCTCTCTCTCTCTCTCTCTTTTACTACTACTACTACTATTTTTATATCCTAAACTGATTTTTTTTTACTTTCTCTTTCTTACTACTACTTTTACTTTTATATCCCACATTTAATCTAACTAACTAACTAACTAACTAACTAACTAACTAACTAACTAACTAACTAACTAACTAACTAACTAACTAACTAACTAACTAACTAACTAACTAACTAACTAACTCTCTCTCTCTCTCTCTCTCTCTCTCTCTCTCTCTGTAGTTTCCTTCTTTCCTTTCTCCTCCCTTTTATTGTCTCATCTTCCCTTCCTGTTGTGTGGTAACTTCTCCTCGGCTATTCCTTATTCCCCTCCTCCTCCTCTCTCTCTCTTTCCCATTCCCTTTCTTCATTCCCTCCTTTACTTCCCATTTACTGGTCTAATATACTCTTTCGTCTTCGGCTCCTATCTTTATTTCCTTTCGTTCCCCTTTCCCTCTTTACTTCCTCTCTCGTTCTCTTCCCTTTCTCTTATTCTGTTTTTCCTTCATCCTTCTCTATCCTTCCTTCTCTCTCTTCTCCCCTCACATTCATTACTCATTCTTCCCTCTCCCTTCCTCATCAATCTTTACTCTCCCACCTCTTTCTCACCTCTTCCTTCATTCTATAAATCTACCCTGCTTTCCTCATTCTTGTTTTCCATAATATTATTCCATTCTTCATTCCTTTTTCTCACACCCCTTCGATTTTTTTTTTACCCTCATTCCTACCTGTTGGAAATTCACACGGACCAACAAATCTGTTTCTGTTTGACTTTCCTTAAATAAACCTTTCGATACTCTTTACACTTACTCCCCCCCCTTTCATTTCTGTTACTCCCTCTCACTCCACCTTTCTACTTTTCTTTTTCTTACTCTCACTTTCTCTTCCTTCCTTCCTTCCTGTCACTCCCTTCCATTCCACTTTTCTTTCTTCCTGTCCACTCATTCAACCTTCTTCCACATTCCTATCATTCCACTCACCCTAATTTCTGTTCGTCTGTCTGTCTGTCAATGACTGGACACACACACGAACATAAAACACACCAAAACACAAACCACACACACACACACAAGAACACAAAACACACACACAAGAACACAACACACAAAACACACACACACACACACACACTCTCTCTCTCTCTCTCTCTCTCTCTCTCTCTCTCTCAGTACGGAATAAACCCCAATGTCAGTCGTTACAAAACAAAAGTCCAATCAGTCACTTGAGCAGAACAAGGTCACATAATTACACTCCACAAACGACATATAAATTATCAAACAACACGTGGGTGAATCAATAGACATACTTCACATCCGATAGACACTTTACAATGACACACACACACCTATACAATCACATACTTTTACGCACACACGGACAGGCACAATTTTCCACACATACATTATTATACACAAAACATATTTTTACACACGCTTAGGCATATGCTTTTCCACACACAGATACACACACACACACACACGAGAACATACCTTTCCACACACACACACAGGCACATACTTTTACACACACACATAGGCACATACTTTTACACACACACAGACAGGCACATACTTTTTTACATACACACACACAAGGAGATACATTTACGTAAAAAAATTTCCTCACCTGCCACTGTGCACTTTTCTAATCACTACTTATTTCACACCATCATTATCATAACTTAAGTCACTGATACCCGTAATAAGTTCCAATTTTTTTTTTTTTTTTTTTTTTTGCCAACCACTGTACGCGTTTCAAATGTTTGGCTCACATATTAAAAACTTGTGTGGTGGTGTTGTTGGTTTGCTCGTAATGAACGGGTAATTACACACCCGCCCATTTTTTACAGAGAAGTAGGTGAACTTTGGCCATTGTAGAGCGGGTCAGTACAGATTTTAGTGGCAAAGTTGTGAGCGGGTGAGGGAAGGGGAGGGAGAAGAGCGTGTGTACCCTCCCACAGCTAGACACATACTGACTGCGTGCTTGGCCGAGAGTGACACTGTGGCTGCCGCTGAGCTCTGGTTGGCTATAGTGGCTCCTGGCTGCTGCAATTTCCTGATTTTCCTCGACCTAGCTACAAGGGTCGTCGCGTCTGTACTCCTTGTTCCTTCCGTTCACTCTCTTTCACTTCTTATTGCCTTCAAAACACACACGAACAGGTACAATTTTTCACACACACACATACTGTACATACATACACGAAACACATTATTGCCTTCAAAATATAGCCGCACTCACTCACTCACACACTCATTCTCCCTTTCATGATGTAAACAATGTGAAATCTTGTACAAATCGTGTGAACAATACATTTTTCCACTCACTCGAAACGGTCAGCAAAATTGATAACCTATAAACAATGTAACTGTAATAATACCAGACCTGAGATTTACCCTCATACAAAGATTCACTCAACCTGTTTTCTATAGTTAGTGACTTGAAACAGACTTACAAAATACCCAAGAATGGCAATATGTTAGGTCTCTTTCTTGTGAGGTAGAGGTGAAAACACTGACACAGACAACAAACACAGACACAGACAACAAACACATACACTTCTCTACACTACATACACCGACACACACATACGTACATTTCTCCACATACACATACTGTAAATATATTACCTTAATAACCAAAACGTAGTCGATAGTCAAGTCTATACAACAAACAATCAAACAAAAACAAACAAACAAACAATCAAACAAACAAAAACAAACAAACAAACAATCAAACAAACAAAAACAAACATACAAACAAACAAAAACAAACAAACAAACAAAAACAAACAAACCATCTTCCGTGTTGGTGAAACAGACCCATAATAGATAAGGATCGAAATTATAATGAACTATGAACCTATAATTATACTCGCAATATATGTCACACTAAATCGGAAGGCAAAGTATGGGTCGAGGGATTTGAATTTCCAGTGAGAATCGTGCAACATGGGTCGAGGGATTTGAATTTCCAGTGAGAATCGTGCAACATGCAATCACAACACTGCTGCTACTTCATTCATGGTACAGTCAGCGGCAAAAGTCATATTACCAGATCAGCCAAATCATGAAGTTTGTACAGTTACGAGCACTAATAAGGATTCAGGAGAGAGAGAGAGAGAGAGAGAGAGAGAGAGAGAGAGAGAGAGAGAGAGAGAGAGAATATGTGTGATTATAAAATTATAGTCTGTTGGTGGACTGTTCATAGCTTCAACCAAACATGTATTCTTATTAGTTCTCGTGACTGTACAGTATGGAAATAAATGCTTCACAGGCTCGTAAACTAAATAATAATCAGAGTGGGGGTTTATAAATCTAGCCCCCTGGATATCGCAATTCTGTTTGGTGAAAGTTTTTTTTTTTTTTTTTTTTTTTTTTTTTTGTTTATCCCGCATGATAATTATCCTTTAAGAAATGGTGAGTGAGGCGACAGGACTTTTGCCGCCCACTGTACTCTATCCGATGCTGCTGTGAAAGATTGTGTTTGTAATGTAAGCACGTATATTAAATAAAGCTTTCATATATAGCTTTGACTTGTTCAGTATATTAGTGTAAAACATATTATAATTGGTTAGGTGTTAAGTGTAACGAGTAGAACAACAATAAAATAATGACGTAGGAAAAAGTGTAAAAAGTGTAAAAGTTTTGAATATAAAAACAATTTAATTACTGACGTTACAACATTAATATCGTTTTGAGCTATGAAGGTTTATACTCTAATTTGAATATAAACAATTTACTCACAGCTTTCAGAATGGGAATTTTTTTTTATTACTATTAAACTTTTACCGTTTATAATTTGCTAAGTGTCATGGTATTTTGTCACCAGGCAGGAGTGTTTAAGGAGTGTTGGTATATCTGGAGCAACTGATTCCTCCAAACATTTCCAAGCAACAACAGTCCACGAGTACTTTTGCTAAATCTGGTTCCGTTTCCTGGCGCACTTTGGAGAAATCAAGGCACTCCAATGTACCAAAAAAGAATGACCACCTTAATCTCCTATGATAAGCAGGAATAATGGGAATTATTTATTTGTAGCTCTCTATACCAGGAGAGAGAGAGAGAGAGAGATAGATAGAGGGGGAAAGAGAGAGAGTGAAAAAGAGAGAGAGTGAGAAAGAGAGAGAGTGAGAAAGAGAGAGAGTGAGAAAGAGAGAGAGTGAGAAAGAGAGAGAGTGAGAAAGAGATATAGATAGATAGATAGATAGAGCGAGATAGATAGATAGAGTGAGATAGATAAATAGAGAGAGATAGAGAGAGAGAGTGTGTCCCCTTCTATGTTTGGTATGTGTGTGTGTTTCACGTGTTCACAACTGTACCACAAGTATGATAACTCCATAATTTAAAATTCATTACCTTCCGATTCCGTCCCCTGAATTATTTCCCTCGTTCTCTCATTCCCCCCTCTCTCTCTCTCCCCTTCCCTTCCCTTCCTCTCTTACTCCTTCCCTTCTTCCCTCCCTTTCCGACTCCCTTCCCCATTCCCTTCTCCCACCCTCCCTCCATCCCTTATTCCCTCCCTCTCTCTCTCTCTCTCTTCTTTCCACCTTCTCTCTCTCTCTCCTCCCTTATTCCCTCCCCTCGTCCCTCCCTCATCCCTTCTTTCCTCCCCCTCCTTCCCTCTCTCTCTTCTTTCCTCCCCTCTCTCTCTCTTCCTCCCTCCTTGTACCCATCTCATTGACTTCCACCCAACTAACTCTAATTCCACAACTTCCACCCGCATCTCGGCACCAACAGAATAAAACCAAAATAAAAAACAACAACAAAGGAAGCGCAGTGATCCCGATGAAAAGATAAAAAAAAGATAAACAAAGCGAATGGGAAATGAAAAACAAAGGAAGAGCGGGAATCAGATTTAAGAAACAATGTAAAAAGAAAAATGCGAAACAAAAACAAAATGAAATGCGAAAACCAGATGAAAAAATAAGAAAATAACGTGAAAGAAATTAAAAGGAAATATGGGAACCCGATTAAAAAATGATGTGAAAGAAAAACAAAGAAAATGCGGAAATCAGATAAAAAAAAATTAAGAAAAAACGAAAACAAGAATATCAGGAAATGTAAACAACGGTAATAGAAAACAATGGTAAAGAAACAGTAAAATAAAACAACGGTAAAGAAAAACAGTAAAATAAAACAATGGTAAAGAAAAACAGTAAAATAAAACAATGGTAAAGAAAAACAGTAAAATAAAACAACGGTAAGGAAAAACAGTAAAATAAAACAACGGTAAAGAAAAAACAGTAAAGAAAAAACAACAGTAAAAGAAAAACAAACAAAGGAAACGTGGGAAGCAGATGAACACACACACACAAAAAAGTTAAACAGAAAATGCGAAAGAAAAACAAAGCAGAATCGAGCCTAATTAAGGAAGAGGTAAACTCGAACTATCTCCCTAAAAAAAAAAAAAAAAAAAAAAAAAAAAAAAAAAAAAAAAAAAGAGAAAAGAATATAAAGCCTCATTAACTCGAGCATCAATGGAATTTCTTAGAACCCCCGAGATCGTAAGTAAGTAATGTATTCTCTGGCTGGTAAATCTGGAGTAACTGATTCCTCCAAACTATTCCAGGCAACAGGATAATACATATATACCATTATAGTTTATAATTTGAGATAAATTTATATAATACCTTATTGTTATCCTTGTTTTATATATGATAATGGATAAATAGATTAGATATATTACCTTACTGCTATCACTGGCTTATACTCGTATATATTATATGATAGATAGATAGTTAAATAAATAAAAGAGATAGATGTATAAATTACCTTTTTGTTGTATTGTTGCCACATCATCATCTTGGCGGTGTTGTGGTGTTGTTGTCCTTCACTCCAAATAAGATGATCAGTTGTTGTAGGTGGTAGAAGAGAACCAGTAGTTGTAGGTGGTAGAAGGATCAGTTGTTGTAGGTGGTAGAAGAGAACCAGTAGTTGTAGGTGGTAGAAGAGAACCAGTTGTAGTAGGTGGTAGAAGAGAACCAGTAGTTGTAGGTGGTAGAAGAGAACCAGTAGTTGTAGGTGGTAGAAGGATCAGTTGTTGTAGGTGGTAGAAGAGAACCAGTAGTTGTAGGTGGTAGAAGGATCAGTTGTTGTAGGTGGTAGAATGATCAGTTGTAGGTGGTAGAAGAGAACCAGTAGTTGTAGGTGGTAGAAGGATCAGTTGTTGTAGGTGGTAGAAGGATCAGTTGTTGTAGGTGGTAGAAGAGAACCAGTAGTTGTAGGTGGTAGAAGGATCAGTTGTAGTAGGTGGTAGAATGATCAGTTGTTGTAGGTGGTAGAAGAGAACCAGTAGTTGTAGGTGGTAGAAGGATCAGTTGTTGTAGGTGGTAGAAGAGAACCAGTAGTTGTAGGTGGTAGAAGGATCAGTTGTTGTAGGTGGTAGAAGAGAACCAGTAGTTGTAGGTGGTAGAAGGATCAGTTGTTGTAGGTGGTAGAATGATCAGTTGTAGGTGGTAGAAGAGAACCAGTAGTTGTAGGTGGTAGAAGGATCAGTTGTAGTAGGTGGTAGAATGATCAGTTGTTGTAGGTGGTAGAAGAGAACCAGTAGTTGTAGGTGGTAGAAGGATCAGTTGTTGTAGGTGGTAGAAGAGAACCAGTAGTTGTAGGTGGTAGAAGGATCAGTTGTTGTAGGTGGTAGAATGATCAGTTGTAGGTGGTAGAAGAGAACCAGTAGTTGTAGGTGGTAGAAGGATCAGTTGTAGTAGGTGGTAGAATGATCAGTTGTTGTAGGTGGTAGAAGAGAACCAGTAGTTGTAGGTGGTAGAAGGATCAGTTGTTGTAGGTGGTAGAAGAGAACCAGTAGTTGTAGGTGGTAGAAGGATCAGTTGTTGTAGGTGGTAGAAGAGAACCAGTAGTTGTAGGTGGTAGAAGGATCAGTTGTTGTAGGTGGTAGAATGATCAGTTGTAGGTGGTAGAAGAGAACCAGTAGTTGTAGGTGGTAGAAGGATCAGTTGTAGTAGGTGGTAGAATGATCAGTTGTTGTAGGTGGTAGAAGAGAACCAGTAGTTGTAGGTGGTAGAAGGATCAGTTGTTGTAGGTGGTAGAAGAGAACCAGTAGTTGTAGGTGGTAGAAGGATCAGTTGTTGTAGGTGGTAGAAGAGAACCAGTAGTTGTAGGTGGTAGAAGGATCAGTTGTTGTAGGTGGTAGAATGATCAGTTGTAGGTGGTAGAAGAGAACCAGTAGTTGTAGGTGGTAGAAGGATCAGTTGTTGTAGGTGGTAGAATGATCAGTTGTAGGTGGTAGAAGAGAACCAGTAGTTGTAGGTGGTAGAAGGATCAGTTGTTGTAGGTGGTAGAATGATCAGTTGTTGTAGGTGGTAGAAGAGAACCAGTAGTTGTAGGTGGTAGAAGGATCAGTTGTAGTAGGTGGTAGAATGATCAGTTGTTGTAGGTGGTAGAAGAGAACCAGTAGTTGTAGGTGGTAGAAGGATCAGTTGTAGTAGGTGGTAGAAGATAACCAGTTGTTGTAGGTGGTAGAAGAGGACCAGTAGTTGTAGGTGGCAATAATAGGCGAGGTCAGGGTCAGTGGTAGGTGGCAATACTAGGTGGTGTAAAGATCAGTTCTAGGTGGGACTATTAGGTGAAGCAAGGGTCGGTTCCAGGTGAAGTAAGGGTCAGTTCCAGGTGAAGTAAGGGTCAGTTCCAGGTGAAGTAAGGGTCAGTTCCAGGTGTAGTAAGGGTCAGTTCTAGGTGGGAGGATTAGGTGTAGTAAGGGTCACTTGTAATGTAGGTGTATGGAGGTGATGAATGAATTAGTCCTTCATATTTTACTACCCACATTCTTCTTGGATCTGAAATATGAATGATAAGAAAATATTATTATTACTATTATCATCATCATTACTATTAACACTACTACTATTATTACTACTACTATTATTCTACTACTACTACTACTACTGTACTATTATTATTACTATCATTATTAATATCAATATCATTACTATTTTTACCATTATCATCATCATCATCATCACTATTACACCACTACCCAACCCCATTCTCCCTCTCACATTTCACACTAACACAAACAACGTGAGAATGAACGTTTAAAGTTTTCCCACACTGAGAAATGTGGTGCGAGTCCTACAAAGTTTTCCACAAGAGAAGAAGTGAAGCGCAAATCCTAACTTTTCCAGTCGAGTTGACGGTCAAGTTGGGGAAAAATGGTTGCAACTTGAATTTTGTATATATTTTTTTTTTTTTGCAGGAAAAGTTGAGGCGACGTTTACCAGGTGTGACAGAGAGAGAGAGAGAGAGAGAGAGAGAGAGAGAGAGAGAGAGAGAGAGAGAGAGAGAGAGAGAGAGAGAGAATACCACCTTAAGGGGGTGTGGGTATTAGGGGACAGGCTTGGGGGGGATTGGGGGGTGCGGATGTAGGGGGACAGGCTTGGGGTGGGGTGAATCTATATTTTGCTTACTGTCCAAATTATCAGAAATATTTACATAAACCACATTACATACACAGTACTGAAGTGAATCTATCTTGCGTACTGTCCAAATTATCAGATAGATTTAGATAGAACCCATATTTACATACTGTACTCAGAATGGAAGGGAATCTATGTTCAAACTATCAGGACTATTTAGATAGAACCCATATTTACATACTCAGAATGGAAGGGAATTTATGTTCAAACTATCAGGACTATTTAACACACAACGAACCAACTAAACAACAAACCAACCTGGAGTCAAGTTTTGAAATGCCGAGACGTCACCGATGGGAATCACTAATAGACCAAATAATAATGTATACAACCACTACATACATACATACAGCAGCATATTCATTCCAGGTTCTCTTGTTTATGCTGTGCTGATTATTTTCTATGTATGTATGTATGTAGGTCAATGTAATTAATAAATACTGTCTTCACACTCATATCCTTTTGTTTATGCTTTGCTGATTATTTTCTATGTATGTATGTATGTAGGCCAATGTAATTAATAAATGCTGTCTTCACACTCGCATATCCTCGCTAGTATTTTTTATTCTGGGCTTATTGTACTTGTTCCTGGTAGAATTAATGCCGTACTAAATCTTTTTCTGGGTTTAATCAAGGCGCCGTCACACCTGCCTGGGCTTTTAGGTCCTCATAGAAAACGAACACTACTATTATCATTGAATACGTGTGGATTTTCAACGGTGTCTATTCTAGCATTTATCTTTTTTTTTTTTTTTCAACTACCAAGCGTGTGTATATCGTAAATAATATAGTTAACGTAGGATTAAAACATTACATAATATCTATAACACACACCACCACTATCAGGCGTGTGTATATCTTTCACAAAATAAGTTAACGTTGGATTAAGGCACTAATCAATATGAATAACACACCACTGCAAGCCTACTCTACTGAATAAAAATAAATAAAAACTAAAAATATAAACTAGTCATACAATCATAAATTAACCAAACTAATGACCGAATGTCAAAAAATAAAAGTAGCGATTTATCGAAATTAATTTAAGTCAAAAATCGAAATAAATAAATAAATATCAAAAGGGCAGAGTTTATTTCTTGACGTTCCTTCCGTCTTCTTTTTGTTGTTTCTCGTCTTTATTCCCTGTTCCCGTTTTCTTCTTCTCCTTTTCTTCCTCCTCCTCTGACCCCTCCGTTTCCTCCTCCTCCTCCTCCTCCTCCACCCGTTGTCTCTCCTCGGCCCTTCTCTTTCTCTCCTCCTCTTCCTTCCTCCGTTGTCTCAGTTCCCTCCTTCGGTCTTGAAATCCAAGGTGGAACATTGTGCCTGTGGAAGAGAGAGAGAGAGATAAAGATAGAGAGTCAAGTCATATGCCGCCAGAGAAGAAGAAAATAATCAATAGTAGGAGTCACAAAAATTCGAGTTTCTATTCAAGAACAACATTGGTGGTGGTGCATACGATAACTCCATAGACCAACAACAACAAGAGCCATGCATCGTACCATTACCACACCATCGTACACACCACGGATTGTTCTTGCATACGACATTACGATTCCCTTTTTTTACACCCTCATTCTTACGATGGTCATAAATATACCAGCCGACTTTTTATTATAAGACTGTGGCATTTTTTCCTTTTCTGTAACTATGGACCTCATGGATGTGTAAGTGTAGTAAATATATAATGGCAATGTGGTCTAATTTTAAAGAGTAACTTGGGAATATAAAACGGAAGCAAATATATACACCAAGGAAATTATATGATGATGAAATGTGTTGAAGTAGTTAGTGGTTGGTTAAGAGAAGTGGAGTGGTTGGTTGGTTGGTTAGTTAGTTGGTTGGTTAGTTAGTTAGTTAGTTGGTTGGTTGGTTAGTTGGAAGCATGTTATTATTACTACTCCAATTTCCTGCAACAGAATAAAATTAATGGAGTGTATTTGTATATAATGAAGGTGTGTGTGTGTGTGTATTGAAACGCTCTGAACGGGAAGGGGAGGTGGTGGAGGGGTAGGGGGGGTGGAGGAGAGTGAAGTGGAGTGGATGGGAGGTGAGTGAAGTGGAGGTGAATTGAGGAGAAGGAAAGTGGAGTGGAGGGGAATGGAGTGGGAAGGTGTGGAAGAAAGTGGAGTAGGGGAGGGAAGGCAAGGCAAGGAAAGGGAGAAGGAAAGGAAGGAAAGGGAAGGCAAGGCAAAGAAAGGTAGGAGTGGAGTAGGAGGGAGTGGAGTGGAGTATTGCGAGTTCTGGTCTGGTTAAATTGAAGAGCTGTATTATTAATTTTACGCAAATTATTTTCATGTGAATTAAAAGTTTCATTTTAATTTACATATTTTTTCAGTGTGTTATCAGTCGGAATAATTACTGTGTAGTGAGCAGAGGCAGCAACTCCACACCTGTCACTAAAACACACCTGTCACCTACACTACACACCTGTCACATTAAGCACACCTGTCACCTACACCACATCTGTCACTAAAAACACACCTGTCACCTACACTACACACCTGTCACATTAAGCACACCTGTCACCTACACCACATCTGTCACTAAAAACACACCTGTCACCTACACCACACCTGTCACATTAAGCACACCTGTCACTAAAACACACCTGTCACCTACACTACACACCTGTCACCTACACTACACACCTGTCACCTACACTACACACCTGTCACCTACACTACACACCTGTCACCTACACTACACACCTGTCACCTACACTACACACCTGTCACCTACACTACACACCTGTCACCTACACTACACACCTGTCACCTACACTACACACCTGTCACCTACACTACACACCTGTCACCTACACCACACCTGTCACCTACACCACACACCTGTCACCTACACTACACACCTGTCACCTACACCACACCTGTCACCTACACCACACCTGTCACCTACACCACACCTGTCACCTACACTACACACCTGTCACCTACACCACACCTGTCACCTACACTACACACCTGTCACCTACACCACACCTGTCACCTACACCACACCTGTCACCTACACTACACACCTGTCACCTACACTACACACCTGTCACCTACACCACACCTGTCACATTAAACACACCTGTCACCTACACCACATCTGTCACCTACACTACACACCTGTCACCTACACCACACCTGTCACATTAAACACACCTGTCACCTACACCACACCTGTCACATTAAGCACACCTGTCACCTACATCACGATAAACACACAAACACACACTACACACACACTACCCACGCACTTTCCCATTCAGTCACTCATTTTACATACTCAACAAAACCATCAATCACTTCTCCAGCTTACACAGGCATACCAGAATTACCAGCTACTGTTCTTGACCAACCACTCATGTTTAATAATTTAGGGCTAAACCAACTCACCTGCTTCTTTTATTTACTCACTGATATGTCCCCTTTCCTCCTTACCACCAATCGACCCATGCATATCTCTCTCTCTCTCTCTCTCTCTCTCTCTCTCTCTCTCTCTCTCTCTCTCACACACACACACCTGCCAACCCACTCCTCAAACATGAATAGGTCTTACCCCATCTCCCTTACTCAAAGCTTGTTACCCATCCACCAAAACATTATCATCATCAGTATTATCACCTCATTATTTTATACATGTTGTCCCACCCATCAACATCGCTTCCTCTTTCATCCTACACGGTCTTCAGAACTTGGGTGTTGGTGTTGTTCTCTCATCCACAAATATAACCTAATTTAAATCACTCCTTTGTACCATCTGCCTCCCTAGCTCCTTGCCAACCCACCCACTTTACGATACCTGACTGCCTGCCTGCCAACCCACCCAATTTATATCACCTGCCTGCCTGCCTGCCAACCCACCCACTTTATAACACCTGCTTGCTTGCTTGCCTGCCTGCCTGCCTGCCTGCCTGCCTGCCAACACACCCACACAACCATCCACTTTCTCCTCTGACGGGACGGGAACCTTCCAGAACCTGTCGCCATAAAGAGAGTGAGGCAACAATGTGAGGCTCAGCATGGGGCTAATATGGAGGGAGGAACAGCTGTGGACACATGTGGTGATGGCGATGCTAGTTTGCAGGTGGTGGTGGTGGTGGGGATGTTGGTAGTTTGCATGTGGTTGTGGTGGTGGTGGTTACAAGGAGTTACAAGGAAAAGAAGTACCCTAGAAGACCTTACGATCCATACAAAGAGGGTACCTGTGGGTTTAGTTGTGCAAGTATGTGACCGTCCTTGAATGTGTCATGTGAAACCATCAAGGAACACTCACACAACGGCTTAAACACCTAAACGGTGATTTAAGACTTTGTCTAATCTTGACTTGAACTGATCCACAGAGTTGCTGTTGACTACATCAGCAGGAAGCGCGTTCCAAGTACCGCAGATGCTGTATGTAAAGAATTTACCACACCGATCACGGTTGTATCGCTTCAGTTCAAGTTTGTAGCCATGATTCCTGGTTGTGCCCTCACTGAGTTGGAAAATGTCCCTGTAGTCTACATTGTCAAAGCCTCGTAGTATTTTAAACACTTCGATAAGCTGACCACGCAGTCTCCGAGTTTCCAAAGAGAACAGGTTGAGTTCTACCAACCGATCTTCATAGCTCTTGTGTCTAAGAGAGGGTATAAGTTTGGTTGCCCTGGCTTGCACTCGTTCCAATCTCGTAATATCCTTTCGGTAAGAGGGACTCCAAAACTGGACTGCATACTCCAGGTGCGGTCGGACAAGGGAATTGTACAGACAAAGTACTATCTCCTTGTTCCGGTATCCAAACTGCCGCTTTATGTACCCTAACATCCTTTGGGCTTTCTTCTCTGCCTCAATACACTGCTTTGAGAACTTGAGGTCGCTAGTGATAGTTACACCCAAGTCTTTCTCAGTATCAGTGCTTACGAGAGCATTGCCCTTAAGGGTATACTCTGTTCGGGGGTTTCTGTGGCCTATATGCATAACTTTGCATTTGTTCACGTTAAATGGCATTTGCCACGTGTCAGACCACTCCCCGATCTTCCTAAGATCTTCTTGTAAGCGGGTAGTATTTCCTTCTTTCGCGACATTCATACCAAGCTTAGTATCATCGGCGAATTTGGAAATCTTGGCAACCATACTGTGGGGATGGTGGTAGTTTGTATGTGGTTGACGTGGTGATGGTAGTTTGCATGTGGTGGTAGTTTCCATGTGCTGGTATAGTGATGGTGGTAGTTTGCATGGAAGGGCGGGTTTCATGGAAGGGCGGGTTTCATGGGATGTTGGGTTTGATGTGATGGTGACACGCTACACAAGGGGATGATGACCAGGGTTGTATTATTTATTCATAGTAGTAGTAAGTGTTGTGATGTAGCCTACACTGAGACACAACGAGGGAGTGAAGGGATGGGGGCTTCATACCAGATATATTATGACGTGAGACAGGGAGTGGATGGGACTCATACAAATCACTGGTTTGCTGATACCACTTCCCATACCAACCAACCAATCAACCAATCAACTAACCAACCAACCAACCAACTAACCAACCAACCCATTAATCAACTAACCAACCTATTAATCAACCAACCAACCAATCAATAAACCCATTAATCAACCAACCAATCAACTAATCAACCAACCAACCCATTAATCAACCAACCAACCCATTAATCAACCCACCCACCAGCCATCCCACCAAGCAGTGACAGTCATTGATCCATGCACACGTGTTGATGACCGTGGTGATGAGGGACCAATATAGAACACACTGTACAGCCTTCATTCCCAAGGACACTGTCTACCATTATAATGAAAATCTTAAGTACCCGGTGATCGTGTATGAAAATTGGAGACTTCTGCTGATTCCTCCTGACTATGCCACGAAACAAGCTCCTTCCATAATTATACAGTAGGTAGGTGTGTGTGTGTGTGTGTGTGTGTGTGTGTGTGTGTGTGTGTGTTTCGTGGCAATATTTAAAGGACTCATTTACCTCCACTTTTCTGACTACAACACATACAGGGTCCCCTAAGAGGAGGAAGGAAGAGGAGGTTGTTTAATGTGTGGATATTGGAAGGATATTGATTCCTCCACACTGTGCCAGGAAACATAATACCCAGCCATATGAGACTATAAGGGATGTGTTTTGTAATAGAGTTTGGAGGATACCGTAGGCTCACAATTCGTTCATATTAAGTTACTAATCTTGTATTTACCATGTCAACGTAATCAAGGTGATAGTAGGTATAAATATACAGATAGCTATCAGTCATTATGACAGTATGAATAATGATGAAATAAATTGATAAAAATGATTGAATCTTTTACAATATATGTAATTATAATAATCATAATACAAACAATAATAAAAACAATTAAAATTACAATAATACTTATCATTATCATAATACAAACCGGAACAATAATCATATTAAGAACAAATAAAACAATAATACAATAATAATAATAATAACAATACACTCTTCCCTCGCATGTCCTGTACAAGGGAATGTGTATAAAAAAAATCATAGACAGATCAGTTTGTACCGTACAGAGAACAGACCCTAAATTATTATTATGTTATTGACGTGTTGCTTCATACGACCCTAAATAAATATAATGTTATTGACGTGTTGCTTCATACGACCCTAAATTATTATTATGTTATTGACGTGTTGCTTCATACGACCCTAAATAATTATTATGTTATTGACGTGTTGCTTCATACGACCCTAAATTATTATTATGTTATTGACGTGTTGCTTCATACGACCCTAAATAAATATAATGTTATTGACGTGTTGCTTCATACGACCCTAAATAAAGATAATGTTATTGACGTGTTGCTTCATAGGGTGGAATTCCGTGCACTGTTCCAAGGTTAAATCTGTAGACCAACTTATTTCCTCCTCCACACTATTCCATACAACCAACAACAATATTATTATCACAGTTATTTTTGTTAATTAATATCTGGTCCTGTTTCCTGGCCTGCTTTGGGGGAATGAATGAATCAAAGTGTGTGTATCTCGATTATCTTTACCCTTTTAAAATCATATTATATCATATTGCTTTCCCTCTCTGGCATCTTGTTTATCTTAAGTCTTGTCTGGAAGGAAGGAGAAAATAAAGGAAGGGGAAAAGAAGGGAGATAATAAAGGACGGACGCAAGGAAGGAAGAAAATCAGAAAGGAAGAAAGATAAAAGGGAAGGAAAGAATAAAGAAAGAATGAGGAAAGAGAAGGAGAGAAAAATAAATAATGAGGAAAGGGAAGGAAAGAATAAAGAAAGAATGAGGAAAGGGAAGGAGAGAAAAATAAATAATGAGGAAAGGGAAGGAGAGAATAAAGAAAGAATGAGGAAAGGGAAGGAGAGAATAAAGAAAGAATGAGGAAAGGGAAGGAGAGAATAAAGAAAGAATGAGGAAGGAAAGATTAAAAGAAGAAAAAAAGAGAAAAAGAAAGGTAGGAAAAAATAAAGAAAGGAAGAAAGGCAGAAAGAACGAAAAGCAGATAGAAAATAAAGGAAAGAAGGGGAAAGAGAAGGAAGAGGAAAGGAAAATAATAAAGGAAGGAAAGAAAGGAAGAGAATAAAAGAAGGAAGGAAAGCAAGGAAGAGAATGAAGGAAGAAAGGCAAGGAAGAGAATAAAGGAAGGAAGGAAAGCAAGGAAGAGAATAAAGGAAGGAAGGAAAGCAAGGAAGAGAATGAAGAAAGGAAGGAAAGCAAGGAAGAGAATAAAAGAAGGAAGGAAAGCAAGGAAGAGAATAAAGGAAGGAAGGAAAGCAAGGAAGAGAATAAAAGAAGAAAGTCCGAAAGGTAAGAAGTAATACTAATGAGAGAGGTGTAGAGAGAGAGGGTCAACCTTACCTGTTCAACGTTGGTGGTAAAGTGAATCACCTTGGTCTGAAAACACCCTATACTGTTTCACACCTACTCTCCCTCTACTCTCCCCTCTCTCTCTCTCTCTCTCTCTCTCTCTCTCTCCCTCTCCCTCATGACTCCCAAATCTGTCTCACACTCACTCTCCCTTCCTTCCTTCCTTTCTTTCTTTCTTTCTTTACGACATCATTATCTCTCTCCTTTCCTCCCTCATTTACTGTACTTTCCCTCACCCTCATTAACACCACCTTGTATTCTCTCTCTCTCTCTCTCTCTCTCTCTCTCTCTCTCTCTCTCTCTCTCTCTCTCTCTCTCTCTCTCTCTCTCTCAAATAGCCACACGTGTTTTCAATCTCCTGTCTGTCTAATCTATATTCTACACACGTATGAATTCTCTGAGTACTCCAATGTGTGTCATGTAAATAAAAGGATCAGAATAATAACAAAAATATATAATGGTGACCTTGAAATAGTCACTCTTGAGAAATCTGACAGTTGCTCCAGATTTACCAACACAATATAGAACATTTCTCTTCTCTCACACACACACACACACAATACACACATCCATAGTTACCGACGTGTTTCTTCCCTTGCCAACCCACACACACACAAACACACACACACAGGTGATATTGATTTGGGCATACACCTACATTCACCACTCATATCCTACTCACTCTCACTCTCACTCACTCACTCACTCACCTCACCTCACATTCCTCACCACTCACTCTCACACTCACTCACAATACTACCATCTCCCACTCACCCACTCATGCACATTCACTCACTCACTCGACCCCAGTCCCCACTCACTCATTACAAATCCTCATAATTATACACTCGCCTCACACTCACCACTAACACATAATTACACCTCTTACTCACTACTCACATTCATTCATTCACTCACCCCCAGTCCCTATTCACAAATCATTATAATAATACACCCACCACCCACCCACTCACTCGTTTTTTACCACTCCTACCCACCACTCAACAACTGCGTAAAAAAATATTATATAGGCTACACCTCACGACTCTTATTTCCATTTTCTCTCTCCCATACCACAACATAATTCTTTCATCCTACCACACATACCTTCACTGTAACCACATAATCACTCAACAACAACAACTACAACTACAACTACAACTACTACTACCACAACCACCTTCAACACTATTCTACAACCACCACCACAACTACCACTTTCACAACCACAACCGTATCACAAGTACACACCAAAATAAAACAATTATCGTGAACAATACAGGACACACACACACACACACTCACACTCTCTCTCTCTCTCTCTCTCTCCCACACACACACACACACACGAGCCATGACAACCACTACAGTCACCAAACATGATAAAATATCCAGGTGTTCCCAATAGCTGGATGATGGAAGTACAGTCGGCAAAAAAGTTTCGTTACCATCCTTTTAACAATGTGATGTAATGTTGGTACACCTGACTGGCGGCTCAGGTGTGACGTGAGTGTCTTATTATATACCTCCGTCACCCTCCCTGCCCGTCAGTGTCTAATGGGCAGGCAAGTAAGAATGATGTTCTTTCAGCCAGTGCTACTTTTTTCTGGGTATTTCACGGTTATTCTTGTTCAAAAATACTACAACTTATTTCCTCATGTTTAATAATGAATAGTTAAATAGTAATAGTTCTTGAACACTCAAGACACTAACAAACACACCAACGCTAATCATTACACATCATGACGGTAATTCACAACAACAAACACACACACACAAACACAAACTATATCAACAAACAAACAAACAAACACACTAAATAACCAACTATATAACTAACCAACTTGCTAACAAACACACCAACACATTACATATGACAGTACTACACAACAAACTATATCAACAAACAAACAAACACACACACACTAAATAACCAACTTGCTAACAAACACACCAACACATTACATATCATGAGGGTAATTCACAGTAGGTTCACCACAGTCTCAGTGAGGTATAGGGTCGATATGATACGATACGGTACCCATAATTTAACCAGTAATTATTTATACTGATGTGCGGCGCTTGTGTTCGCTTGTGTGTGTGTGTGTGTGTGTGTGTGTGTGTGTGTGTGTGTGTGTGTGTTTGTGTGTGTGTGTGTTTGTTTGTGTGTGTGTGTGCTCATCAGTCCGTCTGTGTGCGTTTGTGTGCGTGTGTTCATCGGTACGTCTGTGTGCGTGTGTTCATCAGTCCTTCTGTGTGTGTGTGTGTGTGTTCATCAGTCCTTCTGTGTGTGTGTGTGTGTGCTCATCAGTCCGTCTGTGTGTGTGTGTTCATAGTTACATCTGTGTGTGTGTATGAGTGTTATTAATCCTTCTGCCTATACACATCTAAACAGCTGACCTCAGGGGAATAAAATTGGTTCCACACACGTTTCTTGGAACGAGAAACAGAACAGAACAGAATAGGTGCCGCCGCGCTGCGCTGGCCTCACAGTATAAAAGTAACGTAGCAAATTATCTTCACAACTCTACGGACAATCAACTACACAATACATACACATCAGGGTGTTAATTTAATAAGATGATTTGTTTGTTCCCTCCACGAAGCAAAGGCTGTCTGTCTGTCTGTCTGTCTGTCTGTCTGTCTGCCTCTCTGTCTGTCTGTCGAGTTCGTGTCTTGTGTTATTATTTTGTGTTTCTTTATAGTCGTGGTGGGAAAGTTTACAGCTAAAAGAAAGGTGGGAGCTTTTTTTTTTTTTCAATACTTATATATGTTTATTATCTTTTTTTCTTTTTCTTTTTTCTGTTTTGAGACTATGGCAAAGAGGAACATGTGAGTGTGTTGGTTTGTTTCTTTAAATTTTAGAGTATTATATATTTGCCAATGAACACTTTCCCTGCTATTTTTACACTGGTTGTAAATGTTTTCCTTCACACACACACACACACAAATAAAAACAAAACATACAAACACTGCCTAACACCCCCAATAAACACACATACATACACAACCTAACATCCTCAAATACACACACACACAAACACACTACCCAACATCCCCAATACACACACACACACACACACACTACCCAACATCCCCAATACACACACACAAACACACTACCCAACACCCCCAATACACACACACACACACACTACCCAACACCCCCAATACACACACACAAACACACTACCCAACACCCCCAATACACACACACAAACACACTACCCAACACCCTCAATACACACACACAAACACACTACCCAACACCCTCAATACACACACACAAACACACTACCCAACACCCTCAATACACACACACAAACACACTACCCAACACCCTCAATACACACACACAAACACACTACCCAACACCCCCAATACACACACACAAACACACTACCCAACACCCTCAATACACACACACAAACACACTACCCAACACCCCCAATACACACACACACAACCTAACATCCCCAATACACACACACACAAACACACTACCCAACACCCCCAATACACAAACACACTACCCAACACCCCCAATACACACACACACTTTAACATCCCCAAATACACACACACAAACACACTACTTTACATCCCCAATACACACACACACACACACACCTCCATCCTGCTCTTTCCCCACTGCAACCCGACCCCGTATTTTGTCATTTGGGTGATCAGCATAACATTATACTATACCTACCTACCTACACCCTCTTACCTACCTACCTACACCCTCTTACCTGCCTACCTACACCCTCTTACCTGCCTACCTACACCCTCTTACCTGCCTACCTACACCCTCTTATCTCTCACACCTCCTCCTCCACTTTACCTCACACTTTCTTCCTCCTCCTCCACCACCACTTTACATCCTACTTTTCTCCTCCACCACTTTTCCTCGCATTTTCCTCCTCCACCACCACCACCACTTTACCTCCTGTTCCTCTTTATCTCCCACTTTCTTCCGCCACCACTTTTCCTCCTCCTCCTCTTTCTACATGTGTTTTCTTCCACTCTCCTTTCGTTATCATCCTCTCCCTTTATTCTATCTTCCATTTTCCCATTCATCCTTCCTTCGTATCTCATCATGGCTCCATTTTCCATTCCTCTCTCATGTTTGTTTATTTGTCTCTTGTGTCTATATCTTTCTACTCTCACCCTCTACTCTCACCCTCAACCTCACCCTCACCCTCACCTGCCCATAGTTCATTCCCTTCCGTTTCCCCTCTCCTCCCCTCCCTTACTCTTCCCTCTCTTCACTTCTCTTCCTTCTCCCCTCCCTTACTCTTCCCGCTCTTCACTTCTCTTCCCCCCTCGTCTCGCCTCTCTCCATCCTTCTCTTAATGTCCCTTCCCCTCTCCTTTCCTTTCCTTTCCCTCAACTCCTTTTGTTCCCCATCCCCTCTCTTCCGTTTCTCCCTCTTTCCTTTCCCATCAATTCCTTTTTTATCCCTTTCCTCTCTCCTAAACTCTTTCATCCCCTTCCATTCCCTTCCTTCCCCATTAATTCCTTCATCCCCCGTCTACCCCTTCCCCTCTCTTCCCTCCTTTCAACCACCTTCCCCTCCCCTTCCCTTCCCATTAATTCCTTCTTCATCCCCTGTCTTCCCCTTCCTTCCCCTCCCCTCCCCTCGCTGTAACTATCACCATCACTTCCCGTTCCACTTGCCTAACCTGCTTACAGATGGTGACCTAAGGAGGGGGGAGGAGGGTAGAGGGACTGAGGGGTTGGAAGGAATGAAGGTAAGCAGGTCAGAGGGAGGGAGGGAGGGAAAGAGAGGTGAATTAGGAACTGAGAATGAAAAGGAAGGAAGGAAAATAAAAGGAAAGTGAAAGGGTTAGAGGAAAGAAAGGGAGAATGGAGGAGGGAAATACGAGGTGAATTAGGATGGAAAGAAGGAAGAGAAAATAAAGGTGGGAGGGAAATAAGAGAGGTGAATTAGGAAGTAAGGAAGAGAGAAGGAAAGGAGATAAAAGGAAAGTGGAAAGGTCAGAGTGAAGGAGGGAAACAAGAGAGGTGAATTAGGGAGTAAGGAAGATAGAAAGAAAGGAGATAAAAGGAAAGTGGAAATGTCAAGAGTGAAGGAGAGAAATAAGAGAGGTGAATTAGGGAGTAAGGAAAGAGAAGGAAAGGAGATAAAAGGAAAGTGGAAAGGTCAGAGTGAAGGAGGGAAACAAGAGAGGTGAATTAGCCTAGGAAGTAACTCTCTTCTCTGCTATTCCTCTTTGCCTTTTGTTTACATTCATTCTTATTTTCTTTTTACAGGAACGTAGAAGATATTATTACGTTACCAAATACAGGGCCATGACAGGGAGTTACAAAACATTACTGGGAGATACAGAACAACACTGGACATTACAGGGAGATACAGAACAATACAGGGAGTTCCATAACATTACAGGGAGATACAGAACACTGGACATTACAGGAAGATACAGAACAATACAGGACATTACAGGGAGATACAGAACAATACAGGACATTACAGGGAGATACAGAACACTGGACATTACAGGGAGTTCCATAACATTACAGGGAGATACAGAACAATACTGGACATTACAGGGAGATACAGAACAATACAGGACATTACAGGGAGATACAGAACAATACAGGGAGTTCCATAACATTACAGGGAGATACAGAACATTACAGGGTTGAGTTTGGGTATCGGAAACGCAATGAAGGTTTTTAGCTTTGGACCACCTGACACCAACACCAACAGCCTTCAGACACACGGAGGCACATTTTCAGATGGTGGTGGTGGTTACGGTATCTATAAATAATGAAGGCTTCCGATTATCATTATTATTATTATTATTATTATTATTTACGTTTTCTCGTACAATGCATAAATTTAAAAAAGAAAGCCGCGATTAAAAAATAATAGTAAAATAAAATAATATATAGAAAAATATGTTTGAACATTATTCCTCCAAACTATTCTGGGCAACAATCTACCATTATATTTGTTAATCCTATCGTGTTTCGAGGTTATACTTTGGAGGAATCAAGGCGCTCCAATATATGTACAGTTGGACACATGAATGGATGGTACAGTTTCCTCCAAAAATTTCGAGACACTACCTGCTATAGACTCTAGCAGGTAGTGTCTCGAAATTTTGGGAAGCAAGTGTAAAACCCAAGTAAAAGATGGTCAATTTCTCTCAATATAAAGTTCCTTAATTATAGCGTCAAATAGGAGACATCGGGGGTAGAAGTCAGTATTGAGGATGGTGTGTGTGTGTGTGTGTGTGTGTGTGTGTGTGTGTGTGTGTGTGTGTGTGTGTGTGTGTGTGTGTGTGTGTGTGTGTGTGTGTGTGTGTGTTCCTTAGTGCCAAATAGGAGACATCAGGGGCAGAAGTCAGTATTGAGGATGGTAATAAAAAGCAAGTACCTGATAATAGACACCCATGGTTACTCAAATGGGACAAGTATCTTTCACCTGCAAGGGCTGTACCACCTATTAATGTGTCCAACTGTACCACAAGTATTATTATGTAGTGGCGTGTGGTGTTATCTGTAACCGGTCACGTTTTGGGAAGGGAGTGAGCGAGGGAGAGGGGAGAGGGGAAATGAGTGAAGGGAGTGAGAGGGAGTGAGTGAAGGGAGTGAGAGGGAGTGAGTGAAGGGAGTGAGAGGGAGTGAGTGAAGGGAGTGAGAGGGAGTGAGTGAAGGGAGTGAGAGGGAGTGAGTGAAGGGAGTGAGAGGGAGTGAGTGAAGGGAGTGAGTGAAGGGAGTGAGAGGGAGTGAGTGAAGGGAGTGAGAGGGAGTGAGTGAAGGGAGTGAGAGGGAGAGGGGAGAGGGGAAATGAGTGAAGGGAGTGAGTGAAAGGAGTGAGTGAGTGAAGTAAGGGGGGGGGGAATGAGAGTGGGAGAGAATGGAAGGAGTAGGATAAAATAAGAGTGAAAGAAAATTGTAAAATGAAGAAGTAAAGAACAGGGAGAAAGAGTAGAGAGTAGAGGCATGAAGAAAAAAAATAGGTATGGAAATTGAAGGAGTGAGAAGAAATAAGAGAAGAGTAAATTGCAGAAGAGAGAAGAGAATATAGGCAGGAAGAAATATGAAAGAGTAAATTGAGGGAGTAAGAAGCGAGAGAAGAGTAAATTGAGGGAGTAAGTAGCAAGAAAAGAGTAAATTGAGGGAGTAAGTAGCAAGAAAAGAGTAAATTGAGGGAGTAAGTAGCAAGAAAAGAGTAAATTGAGGGAATAAGAAGTAAGAGGAGAGTAAATTGAAGGAGTAAGAAGCAAGAAGAGTAAATTGAAGGAGTAAGAAGCAATAAAAGAGTAAATTGAAGGAGTAAGAAGCAAGAAAAGAGTAAATTGAAGTAAGAGAAGAGAGTAAAGGCAAGAGGGACGGTGAGTAGTAAGTGTCCAGCACCACAACGTAATGACACTCGTGGGATACAGGTTAGATTAAATAAGATATCCTCTACACGCAATACATACATACACACATAGGTCTACATACACACATACATAGGTCTACATACACACACACATACATAGGTCTACATACACACACACACACACATAGCCTATATACACATATGCATACAAACCTTCACATTCATACAACCTTCATTTCTCTCTCTCTCTCTCTCTCTCTCTCTCTGTACAAACCTTCACATTCATACAACCTTCATCTCTCTCTCTCTCTCTCTCTCTCTCTCTCTCTCTCTCTCTCCAGTTTAATATCATGCAAAACATTCAAGTCAGCAGGAAGTTTCAAGTTATTGCTTATAAAATGGTTCACCTTCCAGGATGCTCTGCCATTTCCCAACAATAATGAACTTTCTGCCACTTGGTTTATTCGTGTAATGATAATAACGGCAGCACGTAGGACCTTCACGGAGATATTTAAGGGGAGATTATTCTATTTTTGGGTAAATTGGAGGGGCTACTGATTCCTCCAAACTATGCCAGTAAACAACAACACATCACAATTGGAGGCTAATTATTCCTCCAAACTATGCCAGGAAACAACAACACATGACTTCAATTTGAGGAACTACCTACTGATTCCTCCAAACTATGCCAGGAAACAAACGACCCAATTAATTAATGGTAGTAATATTAATTAACATGGATTGATTAATTGGTATTAGGCGCCGCAACAGCAAAGTCATATGGCGCCCGGGAAAGAAGGTGATTGAGATGTGGGACAGTAAGCAGAAAAAGTTACATAAAAGAAAAAATGACAGTTAGCCTAGAGAAGTTAAATCAGGAATACTGGAAAGGTATTTGTAAATTCTGGAGAACTTGGAAAACTGAAAGATAGGCCTAATCAAACCATATTACAGGGAAATAATACTGGAAAGAATCCTACAATATCGTCTTGGGCCTATAAATAGTTTCAAAAGTACAATGACAAAAAGAAAATAGAATCCCCCTCCTAACCATCATTAATTAAGTAGTATTACACTTTTGATACATTATTAGAGTGCCATGATTCCTTCAAAGTATGCCAGGAAACGGCACCAGATTAACGAAAAATAATGGCTGTACGTTGCTTGAAATAATATGGAGGAATTATAATGCAAAGTTGCTCTAGATACACAAACTTCGTACTCTCCCTTTAATTAATCCACAGCCTATTTGCTTTTCCTCAAACAATAACAGAAGCAAAACAGAAAAATTCCATCACAGTATCACCACCACAATCATCACTTCCTTCCTGGCCAGATCAATAGTGTGTAAGCCATCGCAACGCACCACTGAACCAAGGAGTAACACACGCACTGCAATATTCGTGACGACTCTCAAAATCGTTAGGGCCATTGAATATTTAGTGAGGGTATGGCAAGTTAGGCTACCCTGGCCAGACTGTTGCTCCAGTTGGGTCTCCCCTTCCTTCCTTCCTTCCTTCGCACAGGCTACCATAACAAAAGCTTAATACAGTAAACTCCCATTTTACACTGGAATTATGCATGTGAAATCGAGTGTGTGTAATGATGTTTATGTAAAGCCACAATCAAATAGGCCCTAACCACAGACACTTTCCTCCTATCGTAGTAAATGTCTTGGGTAATAAAGAACACCACGTTTATGATTTTGCAGCACCTCTTGATAATGAGGGGGTTGAGTTGACGTAAGGTGTTATACCACTATATTTTTATATAATACCGACTTATTTGCACGATGTGGCTGTACTGTAAACACTTATTGTTTTGTACACTACATTTCACACCCATAATACCAATGTACTGTACAATAAGTATTATCTGTACAGTTTCATTACACACACTATATTACTCACTCAAAATGCCAGTGTAAAATGAGAGTTTACTATACCCAACCTATTGTAGCCTACTAATATCTTTTTTATTCCTCCTATTATGATATTATTTAAAGTATAGCCTAATATTGTTCTTATTCTTCTTGGGTCTCCGATTTGTATAGCCTAATAAAAGCCTAATGCGGTAGGCTACCCCATCTATTATTATATGTTCTTGTTCCACCTTTGATAATGTTCCACTTACTATAATATTGTTCTACCTATTATATTGTTCCTCCTATTATATAGTTGTTCCACCTATCATATTGTTCTAATTCCACCTATCAAATGGCTTCACCTATTACAATGCCCTTGTTTATGTTCGTAGTTACATATGTTACGGTTTACCATTACCTATTTTCTTACTAGACCAATGTGTGTGCTCGGGTATAGAGGGACTTTCATGGGGTTTATTTAATTATAAGAAAATATCTTCCACAACTGTAGCCTACCACTGGTCGACCTTAGGCCCCGTATTTATTAAAGTAAAGTTCACTCTTAATTTTAGCTTCTATGTTAACATTTGTTGGCAAGCATTCATTCGTGGCAAGGACTATAATGTTATGTACCGTACACTCACAATGCATAATTTGTATCTATGTCTTGTTGAAGTTTCGAATCATTTGACATACTAGTGTACCAATTACATCACTTATACCGTTTCATATTTGCTTTAACTCGCTTAATGCTCGATCAGGCTGTTTGAAGCAAGTCTGGACACATACTTTGGATTTCGAGTGTACTACTTACACTGAATTATAATCGTGACAAGAGACTCGTACTGCAGGAGGAGGAAAATTGTCCACTGCTTCAAACCGAGTCTTGAAACACTTTGGTGAGGTCAGTATTGCAAACACACGAACAAGTGCAAAGTCAGAGATATATACTTTATGAATACCACTCCTGCCCTGCTATACAACAATACTGTCTAAGGTTTATATAATTAATTAATAATATAGGCAGCTGTACTTTCCGCCACACTCCCAGGACATCCCTTTATTACGACATTGTCAACTCTGGTCCAGATAGTAGGCTAACCCCGAACCAACAGTGTTTGTGTCGCCTCCATTCCAAGCATTCACTGGTGGGAGGGACTAGGGAGGGGTGGGAATGGGGGGTTTGTGGGAAGTAGGGAGGGTATGGGGGGTTTGTGGGAGGGATATAAGGGGGATTGGTGGGAGGGGAAGTGATGGATACCTGTGCTTGTCAGTAAGTGGATATATAAAACCAACTGTCGAATGTTACCAAGTTGTGAAGTGATAAATGTGAACTTTATGGACCACATATATATTATTATTCCACATATATATTATAATTACAATGGGAAACAACAAACTGCGGCAAGAATTATATAGCACGTGGTGGTAGTCAAAAAAAAAATAGTTTAATAGTTGAATATATTCAAAGAAAGGCGACTCGTAAGATTTCTCGAATTATTCTTACAGATGACACATAATTATATAGAGAAAAACTTGTAGTACATTTCTTTCGTTATACTGTACATGGAAAGTTGATTATGCGGTAAAGCGATCACCATGGATACCGTATAAACGAACAATTGGGAAACATAGCAGGACAAACACTGACACACATACTGTACAGGTCTAACTAGGCCGAATGATACACTATACTACTGTTGGTTTATTGACAATTTACACTTGTTTTGCACTTACTTGATATAGTTCCACCACAGTCATGATGGAAGGCTTTCGATCACTCACTGCCTGTTGCTTCTATAATAGACACACGTATGACAAATATATATAACACTATTACTGCTTCCTCTCATATTATTCCAGAGTTTATAGTCACTCACAGTACCACTACAGGTAAACACAATGTGACAATGTGGGAATGAATACACAATGGACGGCGGGAGTGAAAGGAAGGGAAGGTAATGTGGTCCTAGCAGGCGACCGCGTGAGAGGCAGCGCAGCACACGACTGAACTCCCTGGGACCCTGACTCTGAGGTAAAGTTACACCGTAACACCGACACTTGGATCACACCCACCCTCCCTGTCGTTGTCCCTCCCCTCCCTTGTTCAACCCCCGTCCATCCTCTGTCCTTACTTCCTCCCCCCCCCCCCCACCCTCCCTCTCTCAGGTCCCTTCTTCCTTCCTTTCTTTCAATTTCTCCTTCTCTTTATCGCTTGCTTCATTTCTTTGTACCCCCGTCCATTCTGTCCCTCTTTCCTCCCCCCCTACCCTTCTTCCTTCACTCAGGTCCCTTCTTCATTAATACTTTCTCTCTCTTTCCTTTCAATTTCTCCTTTTTATCGCTTGTTCCATTTCTTTTAATTTCTCCATCTCTTTATCGTTTCGTTACTTTGTATTTTCCTTTTCTCCTTCGACTTGTGTTTCTTCTTCCCTTTCTTAATTAAGGCCTCCATAGACTATCATTCATGCCTGCGCAAACTAGTTGACTGTGCAAGCACTTACCACAAATAGGGTCGATTCCACAGTTGTTGATATTAGCAAGGTATATACAGCCATAATAATATGTACCTTGGGTATTAGTTTGTATGCACGCAAAAGGAAGAATGTTAGCCGTGTAAATGACTTATGGGTGAATTATTTAATTAATTTAGTGAGTAAACTATACAGTGATCATCATTATGATCTAACTGTTGGATAGATTTTGTGAATGTGGATACTCAGCTTTTGGAAAATAATGAAGCCTTACAGGTATGATGGTTGGTTGGGAAGCTACAAACCAATACCACTATGGAATCAACCCATTATCATGCATTACTGTACAAGGGTGGGTGTAATTGACCAAAAGCTTGTTGGATATGGTTCAGTCATTTGTGCAAACCACCAATCACACCCACACACGACGGTTATGCGCAGGTATGATTGATAGTCTATGCAGGCCTTAATGTAGTCAATTGTTTTCTTATTGCCTTTTCCACTCAGTTATTTTCTCCATTTATCCCGATTTTGTTTTCTAATAATTCATAAGTAGCCTAGTCCAATTGTCTCTTCCTAATTTCTACTTCAGTTTTTCTTACGTATTATTTCCCATTCCAAATTTTCTGCTGCCTGATGATCACTCAATTTAAGTTCATAATATTATTCTTCCTACCTTCCTTCCTTCCTCACATACACACGCAGCTTTATATTAATAAGTTACAAGTTCCACAAAAATTCTGTTCACACTAAATATATTTTTCCATAATTTTGCACCCTTACACTAGCTACTTAATTTTCTCCCTCGTGTTTTAATAACTTTTCCTTTGCGACCTAAACTTCCCACTGTTCCACCGTCACCTATAATTTCCCACCACTGGTCCACTTGCCTCTCCTTCATCACATCCCAGACCCGCGTGACTACTGCACTTCCTCCTTCACCCACACTTATTAGTACCGACGATAATGACAGACTCGGGCCTGAATAATTTCCTTTCATATTTTGTACCTTCCTTCCTTTACAGTATTTTTAAACCTGAAAAGTTTTTGAATGAAGCCCGATTTTCGTTCGAGCTGTCGTAGATAATAATAACAATAATAATAATAATAATAATAATAAACGTAGATTGTGTAAGTACTGTCCAGTAAATATTTGCATACAAATGTTATGCAGCATTTCTGTTATTGTATATATATGGTGACAAAGGGTAACATTAACGGAGTGTGACAACAATAAATAATACAAACAGTATAATAGTAAGACCAACAAAGAATCCTATAGCCTAATAACCACTCGGTAGAATTGCCTGTGCGTGTTATAATATTACTGGCTACCTTGGCTACAGAAGCAGTACACTGGTCAATAGTAGTGGATTATAGCACAAGTGTTGTAGTGTGTACTGTCACGAGCCATTATATGTAGCCAGTCGGTATGGTTGTTGTTGTTGAAGTCTCGAATCATTTGACATACCACCCAGTGAACCTAACTATTATATTATGTAGTACAGTCACGAGCACTAATACGTAGGCTTTGCTTGAAACTTTGAACAGTCCAATTCACCAACGAAGTGATTCTAATGGAGATCTTATTATGCATTTATTTACTGTCTTCAGGTATTCAAAGTACAACTGAATACTTATTAGTGCTCGTAGCAGTACATTGCCAGACTAATGTTCTGTTGTCCCGCAGCCACTTCTACAGGTAGTCAGAATATTTTAGGTGAATTAGTCCTTCAAAATTAATGTTGCACGAAACACCATCTATAAAGGAGTTTGTTTCGTGGCATAGTCAGGAGGAAACAGAAGCCTCCAATTCTCACACACAATCATAGGGTCCTTAATTCGCGCAATGCAGATAATTTTTAGTAGTAGACAAGGGACAAAACATTTGCTTTGGTAATACTTAATGCTTTAGAAAAAAAAACATGATATAAAATTGTCTTGTTCATCTGTTTTTCAATTATTCTTTCTACATCATTTTACACAATTTCATAACAACATTGGGGCAATATAGAATTAAATACTATAACAGCTAATATAACTACTGCCACTCTCATCTCACTCTTATTTCATTGTAAACAACAATCTCATCAAATCACGATATAGCCTTCTTACATACTTGCAGATTTTCATACTCTCATTTCAGAATTTCGTTAAATAAAGTCCAAACATTATTCTCCCACTTCAAAACCTAGTTCTATCTTGTCACCTCATTTCTTCACTCCCGATTACTTCAGAACTGTTCATTCCCTGGACTTCAGTTGCCTATTCCCTTAACTTCAGACCTTCACTTAATGCCTTCAGAACTTAATTAATTCTTCCCTTGTACTTCATACCTCATTTTCTCCCTGAAGAGGAGAATACACTTTTGGTACATTGAAGTCCCTTGATTCCTCTAAAGTATACCAGGAAACAGCACCAAATTAACAAAAATAATGGTGTTCTGTTGCTTGAAATAGTTTGGAGGAATCAGTTGCTCCAGCTTTACCAACACTATATCTCCCCCTTAATCACCTGAGATGATCATAGTCCATGTCAGAGTCCCGCCAGATTTTGTATGGGGCATCTATATCCAAGGTAGTAGCTGGGGAATGAGGAGTGAACATCTTGACCACCTCTGGCTTGTGTAGGGATGGGTTCATGGAGGGTCTCTTGGGCTGCTCAGGGGGGGCAGGGATATCCGGCTGGCTCACTCTGTCCTTAGGGGTTGGAAAGGTAAGGTCCTGCCTGCACCGGCGCTTGTAGAACAGCAAGTACGCAGCTCGGGTCTGTCAACATATTGGGGTGGTGTTCTCACTTCAACTGTTACTTACAGTTCTTCAAAATAGTTTTCAGTCTTGGAACATCAGTTATGTTTCCTTCCAATAAAAACTACCATGCACCTTCATGCTTTACTGCCTAAAACATATTACACAGAACAATACTACAGTACTGTACAGGTATTTGGAAATACAGTAACTACAGTCCATGCTAACTAGAGAATATGTGACTCAGCAAAAATATAGATAAAATGGGGGTACCAAGATGATAAGAAATACAATTTTCGTGATAAAGCTGTAGATCACAGGAATCAATTACCATATAAGCTTGTGTGTGCAAGAGCATTCATTGATACAGAGACATGCATGATAAAATGGAAAATACAGACAAGACATCATTGACCTGACTTTATCCTGTAAAAATATAGTCATGCAGTTCTATATACAAACATAGATCTCACCTGGACTTCCTCTGGCTGAGCAAAACACACAATGTCGTCATCGTGGTAATACCAACACCCATCCTCTGCGTGACGGACATATGCTGTGTCTGGTGGGTATAGATATGTGTGATGTTACTGGTAATGTTAGGATTTGCTAATAGTTGTGGTGGTTGTGATGTTCATTACATTAGTGGTGATGATGCATACAAGTAGAGTCTGTGGCACAGATGGAGGTGATGAAATTGTTAGTAGTAACAGTACAAGATGGTGTCAATAGTAATTAGTCAATGTGGCAGTGGTGATGAATCAGGGCTGGCATTCTTCAAACATTTAGAGAGAATTTTGCTAAAATTTTATCTACAATTGGAGGCTACCAATTCCTTCTAATTGTGTTAAGAAATGACCAACTTGAAGGAATCAGTGGCTTCCAACTTACCAACAACATATTATTAGTCCTTTTAAGCAGTCCTGGTGTTTAACTCCTTTTTTGTTTGATGGATAATACAGATTAATGACTGAAAACATTGCTGTCTCATCCTCTAAAGATGCGAACTGAAATGGAAGCTATTTGTTCCTCTAAACTGTACTACCTACAGTACAGTATACTTAGGAAACTATATTATGAAAGAGTTTGAATGAATCCCAAGCCTCAGCAGTACTGTACTCACAATGGCCAGAGGAGCTCTTGGGACCATGGTGGTTGGTGACGGCCATTAAGTCATACAAAGCGGCCCCTTCCTCCTCCTGTTGACTCACCACGTATGGGCTCAGGTCCAACCCTCGCTCTGGGAATTTTACCATGCTGGCCAGTTTGTTTTCATCGCCACCCAGTGCGGTATATTGGAATCGCTTCAGGTGAATGATAAGGTACAAAGGCAGGCTCCAGATGCCCTCAGATGTCACGCCAATTGTCTGTTTGTTACACCCTCCACATGTCCTGTCCTCACAAAAACAATTACTGTACTATACTTGGTACTACAGTTCACAACCTTCCTTCAACAAATAATCTATCTATGTACAGTACAGCACTAAATTTATCATACGTGTGTACACCAATAGATATACTGTACAGTATAGATATACATGTATGTAGATGGATTAGATCAGTTTTTAGCATTGCCTACAACACTGTATTGTACATCAGTTACACACTAAGGCATAATGAAGTTTACAATAAGTGTAAAATATTCACAATATGACTATAATTTTGATCTTGGGAATACACACAACAAAGTTTAAATGATATGGTGATGCCTCTTCTTTATGTGCTCATTTCAAATCTGTGAACAATATTCCTCGTATTGTTTTTAAGTACAGGTCTATAATTATGATATCAAAGGAATAATGGGTTCAAGTCCTTGCCATGAAAGAACATTTCCAAATAAAATTTTAGCTTAGGAGTGAACTTTTCTTTGATATACATGTATATGGGCACCAGTCATAATTAAATTATTTCTAAAGCTGGAAAAACAAACATCAACACTATAATACTGTACTGCAAATGATTAGAGGTGAACAGTAATGCTGTAGAAATAAAAGGCCAGTAATTTTCACCATTTTAGTGTACTTACTGAACATTTCATGAATACACATAATGTACTGTACAATAGTGATGTTTGTAAGGGTTATCATGAAAACATAAGCAAACTATGATTTCTGAAACCTTTTATAATATAGTGTAGGCAGTACATGATTGTGCAGTGTACAACCACAATGGTATACATGACTGGCCTGTATTTCTCCAAGGTATCTAGAGTTGACTCACCAGGTGTTAGTGAAGCAGAAACTCTCAGTGCGATGGAAGTTGTCAAGGCAGTCAGTAAGTTCAAACACTGGACGCATGTTGGCCTGGAGACGCCATGAGGGCAGCACCTTCACCTGCAGGAGTAATTGATTGGTTGATTAACTGAGTAGTTGGCTGGTTGGTCTCATGTGACCTGGAATAGGAGAAGGAGCAGCTGCAGTTTGCAGTACAGTACAGTAATCTCAGATATACACTGTAACTAGTGTTGTTATGAACAGTCTGTTTGTAATTTCACTTCAAGAATTCCCATATTTGCTTAGTAAATAATTGAAAATGGGCAAATTAAGTACAGGTATTATTACAAATGATATCAAAACTCACCTTAAACTGAAAAAAGTAGAAAATTCTGTCGGCTAGTCAATCAAATTCTCACAAATCTTTCGAGTAAAAATGTGCAAAATATTTACAAGTTTCTCTTCAAAGTCTGTTACGGTGGTGCTAAATCAATGACTGTTAGATTACATACCTTGGGAGAAGATGAAATGAGCTTGTCCAGGTAATGACGGCAGTAGAGTGGGTGGAATTCTACCATAAAACGACCACCCTCCTTTGTCAACTTAAGGGGTTCATCATTGTTGGGCAGATGGACTTGGTGGGTCTCTTCCTAGTGGTGGTGGTGGTGGTGGGAGAGCAGTGGTCAATAAAAATTAGGGAACAGGGGTCAGTGAGAAAAAGTGAGAATTATGGAGCTACTGTATATACAAGTATTTATTTATGTTCAAGAACAGTGGGCTTGAGGAGGTAAGTATTAAGGGGAGTATCCTGTTGTGGGCAAACTGGAGCACACGTAGTCCTCCAGATTCTGTCATAAATCACACTTTCTCTGTGAATACTAGCCATCCCACACAGGACTAGAATAAAGATTGTTGTAGGATCTGGTAACTTTCTAGTGGATTTGACAAGATCTGCCCATCTGAGGTGTACTGCAACTGAAGTCTCTCTCTCTCTTCTTATTATTTTTTTTTATTTTTTTGTGTGGACCACCAGCACATGGGGGTGCATTATCCCTTTGCATTCAGTAGTCTAAATTCCCTGCCCCTTTATGGTCCCTTCAGGACTGGTCTCATGGAACAACAACAACAACAAGCATCAGGTTACTACACTATCCCACAAGACACACCAAGATTCAGTAGTGATATACTGTAGACTGTAATGTGACTCACTGTACCTGGTAGAGCCTAAAGATGTAGTGCTTCCCATTACGTTCCCAGTTGTGGCACTTATTGTCCATGTCTGGTATGTCAAAGGTCCTTTCTCGATCCTTGATGAATTCTGCAAATATTTATACCGGTATATTTTTTTCATTTAAATAGTTCCTTTACAATAAACTCTTAATTATATAGTAAGCTAAAAATGAAGCTGTATATCAATGGATTTGACTGATACAGTGGTATTTATTATTGAATAAGATAATATAGGCTTTCAAAATCTGAAGTTGGCAAGTAAACTAATACATACACCAACTATTATTTTGTACTATTTTCATCAAAAATAACAAATACAAATATTAACACAATGTGATGGTGCAGTCAATCTTGTATCCCCTACGTTACAGAGGGAAGTGAGGGTTGGGGAACCCACTCTTTAACAATGACTCCACCAAAGGCACAAATAGCCTCAGAGCTGAAGGAATAATGCTAACTTCAAGCTTTGCTTTCTTGAACAGTGTGCAAGCCGTTTGCATCTCTTCAGAAATTACGAGAGCTAAAGAGTAAGGAAGGAAAAAATGAAGAAAGGCACCTACTTTCCACCTGCTTGATGTAATTGTCTTCCTCCTTCTTGTCTTTCCCCCACCAGTGCTGTCCCTTCTCTGGTTCCTCTATCAGTCTCATCTCCACCAAGCTCCTCATTACTGCCTCATACACCTTACATACAAACAGGTAAACAGGTCAAAATATTGCAACTAAACAATAAAAGTATGGTTGAGGCACATGGTGAGACCAGAGGACAGCTGAGTGTGGCATACTGTACTGTAGGGTGATAAACAGATCCAAATATCAGTAATATCTGTACAAAAGCTCCTTCAAAGAAGATCTATTAAAATATAAGCAGGGGGGATATGGAAGATGGAAGGTATGCAATTGCACTCAACTCACCAGGTCATATGTGGCAGCAATGGGCACAGACACATAGAAAGGGATGTCATAAAGGGAGACACTGTCCAACAGCCAAGCATTCCAGGCCCGGTTGGAGGCCAAGGCAGGCTGTGCCAAGGTAACCAGTAGTTTTACACTCTCACTGTCACACTCTGGCACCTCCAGCCTGGAAGGAGGAATTAGTAACATTAATCATGAGGGGGAATAGAAGAAAAAGAAAAAAGACTACACCAGACTTGGAGGACCTATGTAGCACAAGGGAGAAGGGGTTGGAAGGAAGGGACAGCAAACATGAAGGATATAAAAGGAAAGGAAGGATAACTGTAGAATTGGGAGGGAATGACTTGGGTCCACATGGGCACCAAAAACTTTAAAGCACTGCCCACATTACTACATATAACAGTTCCCTTTGAGGATCATGATGAACAAAATATCAACAAAGATTAGAATCCTCTGTCAAGACACATGAATTAGGGAGAGCCCAAACCAGTCAACAAATGATGGCAGACAACTTACGCAACGTAAGCCTGTGAGATACGAGTGGTTACCATCTTCCTCAGGTCATCACTGTTATCTCTCCATTCAGTCCACACATTCTTGAGGTTCATGTGTCCCATTGCTATCCTGTTCTCTGGCACTCCACTCTGTTGGGAACAGGGTTGTCGAGTAAGTCTTATTGAGTCTACCTCTGATATTATATATTATCAATGGTTTTGAATACTTTCTGGAGCATTTGACCTTATAGTTATAGTTTTTGGAGAAAGTCTTTCATTATGCAGTACAGTACTGTATTGCTGCACTGTACTGTACTGTATTGTCTTCAAAAATTCTTAGAAATTGAAATTATCAATCAAAGAAGATATAATAAGCTGGCATCTATGGGTAGGAGTGATTTATTTTTATTGTAACATTTATAATCTCTTGACATTATTGTACTCTCATTTATATAATAAGATACAGTATAACAAACAGCGTAAACCATAACTGAAATATTATTGACCCTCTGAAGTCATTCAAGTTTCTCATGGAGAATAAAAATTCCTTAGTGGTAGCAAAGAAAAATACAAATAAGATACCTGATTATTAAAGGGTTAAATGGATCTATAATAATAATTATTGTCATTGGCAACTTAAGACTTTATATCTAGAAAACAGCCTCTATGTCTATAAAAGTACCTGGAGGGAGATGCGAGCTCTGACTTCTGAGAGACTGAGACCTTCATGTAGTTTCAACTTCAACTGCAGGAAAGGCTTTGAGGAGTCACGGGGCCGGAAGCTCACCTGTCACATTTATAAAGATTTACTGTACCTGTAGTATTATCAGTAAATTTGCTTACAAAATTTATTTATATCAATTTACAGTAATTTGCCTTTGCCACAGTCCAGAATCACACCCATTAGCCCCAGTAACCTCCCATTTATAAGCTTACATACTGTATATTATAAATTAAGTTAACACACCTTGAGGTTAAGAAACTTTATTTTTTTCTTCCAACTCTGCTATCATTATTGACTTATTGCTTCATTCTGGAGCCTTATGAAGCACAGTACAGTATTCACTATTAGAATTATTTTTCCTTCTAGGTTCTCAATTGGATTTAAGTTGAGGCTATTACCTGGCCAGTCCTTATTGAAGGATATATTGTACTTGACAATCCTCAAGCCATGAGGTGACAGATCTGGCAGTGTGAGCAGATACTTCATCCTGCTGAAACACTTTGGCACTGATGAACTTAAACAATTCAGGTAAATAATCACATAGGAGCTCCAGATAAACACCCTAATTACCTTTATGTTTTTTTTGGAAGCACTACAAGTAAACTTAAACTTTTATCACTAAAACAATCCCAGACTATATGTAAATAACCCAAGTCTGGCCTTACCTGTGCAATGACCCTGTGTGTTGGTATGGAGAGGGAGATGCATGGAGTGGGTTCAAAGGAGGTACTTGTGTGACCACACTCAGGACATCTTACACTCGTCCGAGTTAAGCCATAGAATGTATCCACTATCACAGAGTCGTTTCGCTTCTTGAAAGTCAACCAGGCATCTGCTGCCAGCTCCTGTACAGTGTAATGGTGGTATAGTACAGTACTACAGTATGCTCTGAATATAAAATTATTTGTAATGCATTTCATTCAATACATGGCTATGAGACATTGCCTACTGTAGTACAGGGTATAAGAGTCAAGAACAAAAGTGGCGGAAATGAGCTGTTATCCAAAAAGTTATACTTATATATGGCAGCATTACTAACAAAAATAATGTGAGTTTTGTTCCCTTATTTGCTGTTGGTATTTTTCACTTCCCAGCCATTTGGGAAACTCACCATAGTTACTCCAGTAACAGTACTTAACTTGCAGTTAATGATATCTGACAAAATATATTCTATACAAATATTTGTCATGCTTATGGAACTTCCAGGAGGAATGAGAATCACCATTACCCACTGCATCAGGGCGGCCAGAGACGTTTGAAAGGGAGATGTACGGCTTAGAGATGATTCGATTACAGTCCTCATGCAGACCATCCAGCAGGTAAAGCAAAAACTCATGAGCATCATTCATCTCATACCTGTTGTAATCCTCCTTGTGGATTCCCATCGCCTTCTGTAGGAGTCAGGTGGAAAGGAGTTGGTGTTAGTGGTGATAGTGAGAGTTATATGGTATTTATGATATTTGTATTAATAATTTGTATTGTAGTTGTTAAAGTTTCTCAATTTGTCTGGTTGAACAGCCTTGAGTCAGTGAAACACTAGACACAAGAGCTTGGACTGTTTTTTTCTCACACAGCCATCATGGAATGCATGATGCATTGCTGGCAGTGTGGTTGTGAGCAGTGAGGTCTTCCATAATTAGTTAATGGTGTAATATGCTGTGTTACATCCTGGACAGGCATTCACAATGGCTCCATCCAGCCTTTTCTGATAGGTCAGAAGGGTTGGGTGATGTCCACACTGCAAAATGGACAGGTAGACTCTGTCATCAAGGGAAAGGGAAGTCTCAAAAGGTGGATGTTGGCAGACTGTGCAAGTAATAGAGTGTTGTTCTTGAATGACTGGATGAAAAGGGGAGTGGGGAGTTAATTGACTATGTATACAGTATGTTTCTGAAAGTCAGTTTGGGTTGGGCAAAGTGAGAGTGATAACTTTCAAAAAGATAACAACCTGACCTTAAAATAGAAGGGCTTAATGAACAAGTAATGTCCACTCCAGATGTGCTTGACCAAGTCACCAAACACTTGAGCAAACTTGCCGCCACGACCTAAGGGGTTACTAGGGTTGAGTTCTGTGAGGTGAGTGTCAGTCAGGAAGTAGTCTCGTACAGAGGGCAGGGCGGCCAGTGGCTGAAGTGGTGGTAAGAAGAATTAAAAGTGAAAAAAAAAAAAAATATATATATATATATATATATATAATACAGTAGTTACAAAAAATAATGAAAATAAATGTACAGAAGTAATAATAATAATAATAATAATGGTATAACAATGACAATAATAACACTAGTACTTTTAAACAGTACTAACAATTCATGGTAAAATGCAAAATAAAATTATCATTGTATGGAAAGCTGTGTGCCTGATGAAGCATAACTTGTGGAAGATGATTCTCTATGTTTCTAGACGGTTCTCATAACCAATAACATAAATGTCAAGTCTCATAATTGTTAAGGGTTTCCTGTACAGTTGTGGAGATTTACAGTACAGGTACATACTTTATTACTTCTTTGGTACAAGAAACAGGCCCAAACAGAATTGTAATAGTATACTGTATAGTATACAGTATATATACTGTATAGTATACAGTATACCTGTAGACCAACTGAACTAAAAAACAATACATACAGTACATACATATACTGTACCAGGCCTTCATCTCCAAGCTGGAGGTAGCCCCGTCATGTCGCACACCCTTTGTATGTGCTTCATGACGAAATTTGCTTGGGAAATCTTATAGAGGAGGGGTTCCCCGTGCCCTTCACTCCACGGCCATTACACCGTAAACAGTGGGCGATGGGGTGGTCACATCCCTACGCCTATAACAGAGGACGGGGTTACCCAGACCCACTCCTCTAAGGCTGACATTTGTTGAATAATAAGGCTGACATTTGTTGAATAATGTAAGTATTCACACTGTCTGTAACAGCAATCATTGTGAAAAGTAATAGAGCATGAAGAGCTTAATAATTCTTTAAAGCCTGTATTAACTTAATGACTAACTGCCTGACTGACCTGGATGATGGCAGACATATAGCAGTTGGTTTCAAAGTTGTAGAGTCCACAAAGTCCTCGGTACATGTGTTCAGCAGTGTGTCCCCCAGTCACTGCCTTGCTTGTCCCGTATGACCCAACTGCATAACTGTATGGCAGATATACTGTAGTTATAACGTTCCCAGATTATTTTTAATTTATGTGCAGCATATTATGTAATTGAATAATGTGATGAATGATAGCAACACGTTTTGGGGTTTTACTATGAGTCAAATTTAAGAATAAAATAACACTGGCTACATTTTCAAGGTATAATCCAGATGTGTGTAATTAATGTACTGTACTGTACAATGCACACACAACACAAACACACACACATACATACACACTTACAACTCAGTAGCAATGTGTTTGGCTGTGGGAAAACATGCCTCGCCCTTCAAGCGTCTCCAGCGTGCCGTCATGGGCCATTCCCAAGTCTGAGGGTCCTGTGTCTCCACCAAGAAAACAAGGAGATGCTTGGGGTCTCTAGGTCTGGGCTGATGTGGTTCCTCCTGACAGCGTAGAGTGTCCAGGCGGTCTGACTTATAGCGCAACACCTCCCACACATCCTCCTCCCATGACCACAGATGGGAGATGCGGACAAGTTTAGTGTGGGGAATGTCAAAGCATGTTCGGAGATGCGTCTCAACCTCGTCTGGGGAAGGAAGGAAGGAATTATTACTGATTATGGCAGCACTAAAGGTTGAGTCACATGCCACTGATGAAAGAAATGGAAAACAGGTACAGTACAATAAAATTTCAAGGGTCCAATCAAGTCTGGATCATTCTAACTTAAATTTGTTTGGAGAATAATATTTAGATTTACCACTTCATACAGCATATAATATTTAAATTTACCACTTGATGCAGCATGATTTTTGTCTATACTGAGAAAGGTGAGGACTAAAGGCAAGAAGCCCACTCTCTCCAGGGTGTCCTCCACCTGAGCCTGTTGTAAAACATGGTTCTCAACTGTGAAATACAAAATGAGTGAGAGAGGTTCAAAATCATGTCCAACTGACTAGACACATAGAAGCACAAGTAGTAAAGGGTTATTTATTTTTTATATATACCTGTACCAGGCATTTATCTCCATGCTGGAGGTAGCCCTTTGCTAGGGAAATCTTACAGGGGAGGGGTTCCACGTGCCCCTCGCTCCAAGTAAAGGGTTATAGTTCAGTCAAATTAGCTTAAAAAAAACAATAAAAAGCAGAAATAGTATATGAAGTAAAGATGGAGGGAAAGGGGCAACAAATAACAAAGAAAAAGAAAGATACAATTAGGTAGGAGGTGATACTGTACTCACAGAATCGGTCAAGGCGAGACGTGCCATACGGTATGAGTTCATTGAGGTTAGAGTGATGGACCAAGTAAATTCTCTCCAGGGTTTCCTCCACAACAGCCTATTGTAAAATGGGTCAAAGAAATTATGATAATCTTCACATAAAATAATATTCAGCAGGAAAAAAACTGAATACTGTACATAAAAGCTAAAAATGTAACAACTAACTGTACAAAAATATTCACAAGGACAGAATAGAAAACTAAGCACAAAAGCTAGCATTGCTTACTGTTATACACTTTACAGAATAAAAGTTGGACCAAGCAAAAATAAGGAGTGTGACAGCATAGAATAAACACAGTGTGACTACACAAAATAAAAAAAGCGTGGTTGCACAGACTAAATAACATATGAGTGCACAGAATAAATAAAGTGTGACTGCACAAAATAAAGTGTAACTGCACAAAATAGGAAAATATGTGACTGCATCAAATAAATATAATGTAAGAGACTGACCTCCTTGTTTGGTCCATAGACAGTGTTCCTCATGATGGGGAGTTGGTCGTCCCTGACAGTGAAGCGCTGACTGATGTGTTCCCAGATGATGTACACAAGGGGTTTGTGGCTCATCAAGTCCTCCTTGGTTAACAGGTCCTCTGTGCTAAGTCATGTCATTTTTAGACAATGGGTATTTTTGTGAAACATGCAAATTCGACTGGCCTGACTAATGTTTAAGTGCCTTCTTAGGTTCATAAGCCAGTTTTGGTGATGTATTACAGGAATAATGGTTCATAGGCTACATATTACCCTGTTACCATTACTGTACATGTCATCATCAAAAAGGTGTCAGAGTACTGTAAGTGAATTTCCAGAATTAGCATATAGGTCTACCAGGAATATACCCCTCAGTAATTTGGGTAAGGTTTGAGTGTCAGGAAGGCATCGCATCACATCAGCATACTGTACACCCACTACCCTTCAGTAATATGGGGATCTATTGTATGAACTCACGTCTGGTTTCTGTGTTCACCTCCACTGGTCCGGGCTCTGGCTTCTTCTGGTCTGATTTGAGCCACTCCATGTACCGCTTCACCCACGCAAGCTCCACAAAGAACCTACCATTTAAGAGGACACAAGTGAGAGTTTATCATTTCTAGGATGAAGCTAAATAGCAAATATACTCTGCTACCTGGCAAAAGCAGCAAGAAGGTTTGTGATGTTGCTGGAAAACTGGAGAACACTGATTCCTATGGATTGGCCATGCTAAGGATTTAAGTTAATTGCCGAGTTCCAAAGGCTTACAATAACAAGATAAAGGAACACTTATGAATCATTATTAATAACCAATATTTACTAATTACTGTTCTAATCTTGGGTAACTTTCTATTCAGATATTACTAGCACCGTATCCAGTTACTATACATGAAATGCAGTTATGTTTGTTAAATCATTAAACAGCATTATGGCATCTAGAAACTCATATACAGTAGAACTAAAGCAAATTTATGCTGGAAGTCTTCCTTGAATGAGAAAAAGGACTACTCACCATCTGTCCCCTATGACAACCTTCTTGTCAAGCCAGGCCAGTATCCATGACTTGTATTTATCCCATTCCTTCTCTGACGGCACTATGTATTCAGCCATGTAGTTTTTTGGTCCATATTCCTTGTGTCGGGACATCTTTCTGGTCTTGGCGCTGAGGGCACAAAATTTTGATGGGGTTATAGTGTTGCATTATCACTGAAACATTAATCTAAATGACATTACCCATTCTTTAAGTCCACAATTCAAAGTTCTGAAATACTGTATATAGTACATAGCACACAAACAGTTCATTCTGGTTTTATGCATGTCAGCTATAATTAGAAGGTTCTAGTTGGAACAATATTTAAAATACCTTAATACTTTATGCATGGCCTTCTAAACGGTATTGCAGCAACTATTGGGCCTCGACAGAAACACTCGTATTCAAATTTTTTGTTTGTTAAGGAAAAAGATCACCCAAGGCCTATTAAACCCTGGTTGCATAGGATGAGGGACAGGAGACTGTTATAGAGGTGAGACAACAAGCATGAAAGAAATAGAGCAAAGGAGGGGTTTGGGAATAATGTAAAACAATTAAACAACATCTACAACAGAATCAGACGTGGAGAGAATAATAACCAGAGAGTTTATGAAGAAGGTGTACAGTATGAGAGCAATGAGGAAGGACCCGGCTGGTACGAGAAGCAGATCACCAGTCAAAAAGTAAAAGTAACCAAAAAGGGTGGAGGAGTAGGGCTACATGAGGAAGAGAAAGATATGTGAATGAACGAGGAGGGCTTGACTAAGGAAGGAGCTGGGAGTGCTGGATAAGGGAAGATTGGAGACTCTTCTGCCGTAGCCACCCTCTCTGGAATGGAGGAGTTCCTGAAGACAGACAGATAGATAGATAGATAGATAGATAGATAGATAGATATATAGATAGATAGATAGATAGATAGATAGAAAAACAGCAGAAACAGCTCAGATTGTGTCTCAAGAACTTGAGGAAAATTTAAACTGAGCCAAAGCGGTGGTAGACAAGAATACCACATGGCCTATACCTGAAGCTACCACTACAATACTGCACCATCACCAAAGGCTATACCATGCAAAATAGGACTTCAAGACTCAAACCCATTGTACCCAGAACTCACCACACTCACGTATCCAGTATAAGCAGAGCCTCTTTCAATTAAGCACTGTTTCCTGTAATGTTCACTTAGTCACTCGCTTATCTGTCCTATGATAAGTGACTGATTGCCTGACTGAAAACAAGACACTAATTTTGTTTCTGTTTTATAAATACCAGGCCTTCATCTCCACTAAGTTAATTACAGTATATCTTGTCTAACTGAAATCAAGACACTGTATATATAATTTGACAGCACAAAACCTTCTTTGTGTGATATATCATGGTAGCACTGGACAGGGGAAGAGCTCAAAGTTATATCTCAGCGTACAAAGATAAGATAAACTACAGAACACCAGAATCTCATAACAGATTAGAATTATCAGCTCTTATAGGGTAGTTAGGGCTTATCAGCACCAATATAGGCTATGTACAGTTGGACACAGGAATTCGAGGAATAGCCCAAGTGAAAGATGGTCAATTTCTCTCAATATCAAGTTCCTTAGTGCCAAATAGGAGACATCAGGGGCAGAAGTCAGTATTGAGGATGGTAATAAAAAGCAACTACCTGATAATAGACACTGGTTACTCAAATGGGACAAGTATATTTCACCTGGGTTGTAGCACAATTCTTGTGTCCAACTGTACAAATGACAATATTAATAATGAGGATATTTTACACTTGCAATATCAGTAGCCTACTGTACGATAGTGGTACAGTTGGACACATGAATTGTGCTACAACCCAGGTGAAATATACTTGTCCCATTTGAGTAACCAGTGTCTATTATCAGGTAGTTGCTTTTTATTACCATCCTCAATACTGACTTCTGCCCCTGGTGTCTCCTATTTGGCACTAAGGAACTTGATATTGGGAGAAATTGACCATCTTTCACTTGGGCTATACCTCGAATTCCTGTGTCCAACTGTACATACCTATATACTTGGCTATAAATTAATTGCCATATTGCTGTAAGAAAATCCTGAATGATTGTTTTATGTAGGTAATATGTTGGTAAAGTGGACATGTACAGTCGCGAACCAAAGTTTCGGTACCCCCTTGGCTGACAGGAAGGTGAAGACAGTGTTAAAGATATGCTGAACGATCGGACAAACTATAATAGTGTATCGAGTTGGTAACGAAACAATGTGAGGTTCATTTCACAAACAACAATCAGGAACTAATGGAAAATGAACCTCACCTTGTCTGGTTATCAACCCGATACATCAGTTTGTCCGATCGTTCAGCATATATTTAACACTGTCTTCACTTTCCTGGCAGCCAAGGGGGTGGCGAAACTTTGGTTGGCGGCTGTACAGTTGCCCAAGAAAAGACTGCAACCAAATTTGCTGGTGTGGCAATATCTGACGACGAAAAAAAATTTATAAATAAAAAAATAATTATAATAAAATAATAATAATAATAATAAAAAAAAATAATATATATATATTTAAAAATAAATATATATTAAAAAAAAAAAAAAAAAACTAATTATTAAAAAACGACGGCGGCGGCGGTGGCGGTGAAGGGGCGGCGGTGAAGGGGCGGCGGGGCGGCGGCGGGGCAGCGGCGGCGGGGCGGCAACGTCGGTGGCGGCGGCGGCGGGGCGGAGGCGACGGCGGTGGCGGCGGTGGCGACGGCGGTGGCGGCGGTGGCGGCGGCGGCGGCGGCGGCGGCGGCGGCGGCGGCGGCGGCGGCGGCGGCGGCGGCGACGACGACGAAAAAAAAAAAATAATAAATAAAAAGAAATTAAAAAAACTTAATTATTACAAAAAAAAAATAATTAATAAAAAAATATATATACATTATATATATATATATATATATATATATATATATATATATATATATATATATATATATATATATATATATATATATATATATATATATATATATATATATATATATATATATATATATATATTATTAAAACAAAAATAAAAAAAAACTAATTATTAAAAACGACGGCGGCGGGGGCAGCAGCGGCGGCGACGACGACGACGACGACGAAAAAAATATAATGAATATAAAAATAATGATAAAAAAAATAATAATAATAAAAAAAAAGTTAATTATTACAAAAAAAAATAATTAAAAAAAAATATATATATGGCCGCCATATTTACTGCTATACTTCTCCTACCCTTCGGGCCTTTCCAAGCTGCCCGAATCGGTGGTCTGAGGCGAGCTTGGATGGATCATGGATACGTTGTTGGTCTTGGTTTCAGTGGCTGGCAGCAGGGTCCAACTTGGTGGATCGACGAATCCTTTTGTCCGACCAGAACAGTTCCGCTTGCTTTGGCTTGGTTTCACCCAAGCGAACTTCGTATCCGATTGACGTCCAGATGACGGCTTTGGACCACACTCGGGGGACTGGATAAGAAAGTGTCAGTCTTCATAAGTGGTCTGAGTAATATCATGTTGTTGTATTAAGAAGCAGTGGAAGGTGTTGGCTGGCTGGCTGGCTGGCTGGTTGGTTGGATACTGACACCATCTATACCGTATCTTGACAGGAAAGAGAGATGCCTTAATTGAGCTGTCTCTTTTATTATGCCAACTCGAGAGATACCCTAATAATTGTGCTGTCTCTTTTATGCCAACTGGACTTCTCCCATGCAGTGTACAGGGACAAAGGTTCGTGTATCATGCTGCCTTAATTATTACTTACTGGGATTGTCACGTATTAATTCCTCCTTTTCGTTCCCAAGGCGCTTGTTCCGACAAAAGTCAAAGAAAACTAGAATGATTAAATAATTCGAACGAACTGATTTGTAGCTGAAAAAAAAAAAATCCACTATATATAAGTGGCAAGCTGTATGCCTGGAAATTTGGATGTGTTATTATATCTCTAATAAAAAAAATAGTTTCTAGTAGATGGTTTCAAGCTACAGTACCTCTGTATCTCATATTTCCCAGATTGAAAACCACTAGACAAGCCAAGTCGTATGGAATATCTACCACAAATCAAACTACTTCACAAGACTCTGGCTATACAGTACAGTACTCTATAGATGTGTATGAGAGCCAAGTGTTACCTTAGAAGAGGCAGAAGGAGGAGGACCTGCGCGGTAGTGGTACAAGTCGAGAGAGAGAGAGAGTCAAGTCACACAGCCTGTACAAGACTGTGGAGCAGCTCAGTGTTGGTGCTGCTCTCGTGAGGGAAATATCAATACGCGTTGCCTCACCTCCCCCACCACTCGTGTCGCTCACTACATGGACCCATTAGTGTAGCTGTCATTGTCCTCACCAACCCTGGCACAAGATGACTTTCCTTACACACGGTTCACTATCATGTGTTCTGTTATTATTATCAAGAGTTACAAGTTTACATCTGTTGTTGACATAAGTTATTCTCATCAACTCTAGCGCTACTCCACAAGCTCTTAATTAATCCCAGCGGTGTTCTGACAATGTAAAGATTAATATTATATTTATTATACAGTTGACTGCGTGTGTGTGTGTTTATGCATGAACACAAACAAGAGTACACACATAAACATTAACCTTAAACTGTTCTCGATAAATAAAGTCCAAGAGTTACTACAGAAAGGTGGGAGGAAGGAGGAAACTTATTGCTTCGTCTGTACAGTATAATTAATTCACGAAGAACAGTAACACGAAATCATGAACATTGCTAAGTTAGTATGCTTGATATAACAGTATTAATTAATTAGATAAGAATTACAATATATTTGCTAACTAATTCTATCGCCTACATCGCTTCTACAGCCGCGTACGTACATTATTTCTGGGACTTCTGATTTTTTCCCATTGAAACTTAATTGAACCATATAAAGAATGAACAGAATAAAACTTCTTTCATAAAGGCTCCTGAGAGTGAATACAATTTTCTGTGACTTGTTATGTTAAGATCAAGACTGTCCAGGTTGTCTATGTCGTCGTGTAAAAGAGAAAAGACATATACTTGCTCATTTCCTGTTTTGAAGGATGCCAGAAAAAAATAGATTAAAATAAAACAACTAGAAAAGAGACAATGAAATCACAGTATTACACAAATTAATCAAATATTGACCGAGTGTTTACTTATTAAAATACAAAGTTAAACAGTTGACAGGTAAAGAAAAAAATATATATATATATATATATTAGAAAAATGGCCTGAATTAATACGAAACCAAATGAAATGTTGAAACTGAGGCCATACTTACGAGAAGTGAATTTGTTAAACTATCGATAGAAAGTTGAGGTTGGAAAAGTAATGATCAAGAAAGTCGATTTAACTTGTCCTAGTGAGGGAGGCACCAGATTATAATCATACAAGGGCTGTATTCCTAGTCAATTGGGCTGGAATACTAAACTACCATCGTGTGTGAAGTGTTTAAATTCGTGTATATAAATAAATAAATATATATATATATGGTATTCACATTTACATCATATTACTGTACGGGTTGGTTTGCCACACAAGACTACGGCAGAATGAACTGAACTAAACGCATTCATAAATCGCTGTATTTTTGCATGTCTTGGTGTCTGACTCTGACTCTATAAGAATGCAATATGATATGAGAGAAACAGCCAGATGATCACACAATAAGGATATGTTCATGATGTACTCGACAAGTTCTCTTCCTTCCATCATTCTTGCCAGTGAGTAAAAATACACTATAAAAATTATTATTATTATTATTATTATATACCAATTTTCTAACTTTGGCGTCTGTTTTTACATAATTTTCTTTCCATTTTCATTATCTCCACACTACCATTTCTAAGTTTGGCGTCTGTTTTTACATCATTTTCTTTCCATTGTCATTATCTCCTCACTACAATTTCTAAGTTTGGCGTCTGTTTTTACATAATTTTCTTTCCATTCTCATTATTTCCTCACTACCATTTCTAACTTTGGCATATTTTATACATAATTTTCTTTCCATTTTCATTATCTCCACACTATCATTTCTAACTTTGACGTCATTTTTACATAATATTCTTTCCATTGTTATTATTTCCACACACATTTTGCCTGAAGATCTTAAGTGTATGAAGTGTCAATGCAAATATAGGGTTTATGGAAGGCAATAAATAAACCTTGTCTTAAAACCTACTGACTCGATTAATGCCAAATGCTTCTTTCTCCTTGGGGGAATAAAATTGTCTCGCGTTAATTAAGACAACATTACTAAGATAAAGTGAAGTTATAATAAATTCACTTTAGGTATTGAAGGCCTTATAAATCAAGCGGAGATTCTTTTAGTTTTGGGTGATTTTGAAGGTTTCTGATTCCTCCAAACTATGCAACGAAACAATAGACCCCATATTAGTACCATTGAGGGCGTCTGTTTTCTGGTAGAGTTAGGAGGAATCAATAGCCTTACAATTTACCAACAAGAGAATCTTCCCTTAAGTGAGTCACTGTAAAATTTACGTAAGATGCAAAGAACTGAAGAGAGATGATGAATTATTTATTATCACTATTTACAAAAGGTTAAGTAAATTTGGACTCAACAGTAGTAGAATAATAATGATGCTATATTCTCTTCGTTAATTAAGGGGGGAAGTTTTATGTTGGTAACTCTGGAGCAATTGAATCCTCCAAACTATACCAAGCAACAGAACACCCTTATATTTGCTCTTCTGGTCCCGTTTCCTGGCATACTTTGGAGGAATCATGGCACTTCAATGTACCAAAAAAGAATTACCACCTTAAGGGCAGTAACTAGTGACGGAAAATTGGAGTGCTATTAATTCCTCCAAACTATACAACGAAACAGAACCCCTATACTAGATAAAATAAGGTGATTTGTTTTGCTTTGTTTCCTGAGATAGTTTGGAGGAATCAGTAGCTCTCCAGTTTACCTTCAAGAGTTTCAACCCTCCCCTTTCCACACACACACACACACACACACACACACACACACACACACACACACACACACACACACACACACACACACACACACACACACACACACACACACTTTTGTTACATTGGAGTGCCACGATTCCTCAAAAGTATACCAGAAATCAGGACCAGATGAACAAAAATAATGGCGTTCCGTTGCTTGGAATATTTTGGAAGAATCAGTTGCTCCAGATTTGCCAACACTGTGCTTCCTCCTTAAAGAATACAATTTGTGCTTGAGTTGATAATAAGGACCCTGTGATCGTGTATAAAAATGGGAGGCTTCCGATTCCTCCTGACTATGCCACGAAACAAGCTCCTTCCATATAGTTGGTGTTTCGTGGCAATATTTGAAGGACTCATTTATCTTCAATTTTCCGACTATATCACAGGGTCCCTTAATGATAATAAGAGGGAAGGAAGGTAGAGGAGAGTAATAATAATATAACCTTGAATTTATCAGCATTAATGAAAGGTGTTGGAGGGTCGGTGGCAGAACAAATTAAAGGTTAATATTAATCAACTCATTTTATATATACCGACACTTCAATTACACTATTATTTTACTATTATTATTACTATTATTATTACTTCTGTTATACTACATGGAAATGGTACATGGATAGAGACATAGAGAAATTGATATATATATACATACATACATGCATACTTACTTACATACATACTTACAAATTTACATAATTATATACATACATACATACATACATGCATACATACTTACATACTTATATACATGCATACCTACCTACATACATACATACATATCTACATACATACATACATACATATATACGAGAACTTTTACTGTGTATATTATGTATTATGAGATCAGCTGGTGACTTCTGATTCCTCCTAACTCTGCCACGAAACAAGCTCCTTCCCTATAAGTGGTATTTCGTGGCAATATTTGAAGGACTCATTTTACCTCAATTTATATTTTTAACTACATCACAAGGCAATATTCTTATACCGTACCAAGCAGAGTATCTCACTGAAAAAGTCTGCGGACATCCTTACCTACGTTTCACTATCTTTTATTATTATTATTATTATTATTATTATTATTATTATTATTATTATTATTATTATTATTATTTTATTATTATTATTATTATTATTATTATTATTATTATTATTATTATTATTATATTATTATTATTATTATTATTATTATTATTAT
>JAWZYT010004425.1:2500-45375 GCA_034508575.1 Petrolisthes manimaculis
TCATGCTAACTTTGGCCACAATGACACCAACTTTATACTCTCATGACGACATACACTCACTGCCAAGAGGTGCTGTTGTTCTGCACCTCCATATTACTGAGAGAGAGAGAGAGAGAGAGAGAGAGAGAGAGAGAGAGAGAGAGAGAGGATGATGAATTGAAGGAGTTAGTCAGCAGTGTGTGTATGCATGGAAAAAAAGAGAGAATTTAAGTGTTAGAATGTGTATATATGTTTATGTACGAGAGAGAGAGAGAGAGAGAGAGAGAGAGAGAGAGAGAGAGAGAGAGAGAGAGTACACCCTTCCACCCCCAACATGGTGGTGTGGCCTGGGGTGGGATTCCTATGTTGTGTTCCCACGGTGGCCGGTTCGATTCCTGCACGGTCGGTCAAGTTAATTCCTATTTTACATCCACCTCACACTGCTGGGATACATACATACATACATATATACATACATAAATACATACATACATAAATACGTACATACATACATGCACGCATACACACATACATAAATACATACCTTACATATATAGTTTTATTTATTTACATACATATATAAATACCTACCTACATACCTACATACATATATAAATACTTACATACATACATACATACATATATAAATACCTACCTACCTACATACATACATACATATATAAATACCTACCTACATACATACATATATAAATACCTACATACATACATATATACATATATATATATAAATACCTACGATACATACATACATATATATATAAATACCTACCTACATACATACATACATACATATATAAATACCTACATACATACATACATACATACATATATAAATACATACATACATATATACATATCTAAATACCTACATACATACATATATACATAGTGTTCTGAACAAGAAGGCGTAATTAGGAATTCATCAAACTTCTTAACATTTTCCTCGGCTCTTTGTTTTAAAAGAATAAGGATTTTTCCGCCGTCTTTCAGCTGGCCATAAGGGGTCTCTCCTCGGGGGTAAACACACACACACACACACAAACACACACACACACACACACACACACACACACACAGACAACTTCAATGGTGTTATACTTATAGGTGATCTAAATTGAGGCACTTAACTAACACTTAACACACTTATTAACACACCTTATTAATTAAACTCTCTTATTACGAGGTCACAAACTTATTATAACAAAAACACGACACACATTATTATTATTATTAAATATATATCAGAGTTTGTCAGAAAATAACACATACCTTTAATTTTGAAACTTAACACACGGAGAGGCTAATTAACTTTCTTACCAAGTCTAATAAATAGGGTACACAGAAAAAAAAAATATATAAAAAAAAAATATAAGAATGTGTTGTAAATTTTAAACACGTCAGAGCGAGGCTACTTAATCTGGCGAGTAGTACGAGGAAAAAATTTGCACTCAGAACAAATTTATGATGGATTTATTTGACGTTGATGAGAGAAGCAAGAAAACGGATGGCCGCCTTCCAACCTGACATGCACTGATTTTAAAGAGAGAGAGAGAGAGAGAGAGAGAGAGAGAGAGAGAGAGAAAGAGAGAGAGAGTAGGCTATCAAGTACAGTCGTGGTGTAGCCTAAAGTTGAGAGAGAGAGAGAGAGAGAGAGAGTGTGTGTGTGTGTGTGTTGCATTTTCTGGTAGGATGGTGTTGAACTTTGAGAATTATAATGTTGTTGTTGTTGTTAGTGTTGTGAATGAGTCGCGATTGTATTTTATTTTTCTGTCCGACTGTCAACCTACGAAAATATAAATGCCAGAAGAAACACAAACCACTACGACTCACTCAAAACAACAACAAAAAACAAAAAACAACAACAACTAACATTATTCTCAAAGTATATAGGATAGCCTAGTAAATCTATCCTACACCATCTCCCATTATACCAAGGAAGACACACAAATTTTCACAGCGACGGTACATACATACATACAGACATATATACATATATACATACATACATCACAATACAGGTTCTGATAAAAGGCATCACCCCCTAAAAGCTGTTCTGAATATAAATTGTAACATCCTAATCCCGAGGCAAATTGTTGAGATGCGTTTTATTTATCATCAATTATCTTCTCATTATAATCCAGTCTTGTATTACAGTGCTTTATGATCACCTGGCGAAAATGCACCCATTCCCTTATAAGTAATAATTATGATAAGAGATACCCGGTAAATGTTTTGCGTATTTGTGTGTGTGTGTGTGTGTACAGTCCGCTGCAAAAGTCGTTGGTTGTGTCGCCTCATTCAGCACTTCTTGGAATTATAATATACAGGCATATTATTCATCATTGAACAAAATAAATCACCATACTAAATATATCACATTATTCAGGGGGTACAAAAATAATCGTACACTCTTCTGATTAATTTGAGTCTGTGAAGCTTATTATATTTCCATACTGTACCATACTTCAATAATGCCTTGGTAGATGTAACGACAGGACTTTTGCTGCCGACTGTACATTCCAGTGTTTACAAGTTACAGATAATAAATTTATGTTCCTAATTTATAGTTGTGGAAATTATTTGTGTTGGATTGTCTTACATTTACGGAAGAAGCCGCCATGATGAAGCCACGAAAAAAAAAAAAAAAGTATATACAGTTTCGAGCATCCTACAAAATAATAACAGAGCGGGCATCTTGACAATAATAAAAAGTTAATGTGGTACTGAAAGATAATCTAATCTGCCTATAATCTACTCTAAGCCAAGACTATAATAAGAGGCTACCAATACCGTCCTGTTGTTGTTGTTGTTGCTGTCCTGTCTGGGTAAGGAATTAAGGATACACACAAACACGTCTCTATAATATTATACAACAAACGTATAAGTGGTGGTTGTTTGTTTCACTATTATATGAAACAAACTTAAGTGGTGGATTATTGTTGCACTTTTATATACAACAAACGTTTGGATGCTTATTTCACTTTTATATGCAACAAACTTATAGGTGGTGGATGTTTGTTGCACTTATACATGCAACAAACGTAAGTGGTGGATGTTTGTTTGTTGCACTTATACATGCAACAAACATAACCTAAGTGGTGCATGTTTTACTAGGATAATTATTATGCTTGTTGCTGGTCGCTACTCCTTGCCAGACTATTTGTTAAGCGACACTTAATTATATACCTACGTCTTCGTTACATAAAACATGGCGTGTTGTGTTGTGTTGTCGCCGTCATAACACAGGCTATTACATACATACATACATATATACATACAGGACACACACACCACGCATACGGTACAGTACACATAAGCAGAGCAAATATACAGAGCACATATATGTAGCACATATACACACACAAACACACTAATTATTTACTGAATATATACCTAGTTCGTTCTCTCTCTCTCTCTCTCTCTCTCTCTCTCTCTCTCACAGACAATGTACTTCTCTCCCATGGGGTGTACAGACCACTTTTCATATTCAGGCCGCATGCAGGCAAGACACCGAACTCTCCTTGCATACCGTATTGTGTATAGCCTAATGTATTCGGGAACACTTGCGTCATCAGCTAGGCTAGGTTAGGCTAGTCCAGATCACACCACGCCTATAAATGGGACCACTTGCATGACCAGACCACAGCTGTAGACACTATTTTCAGAGACCTCAAATAAGGGACCCTGTTCATGATTTAGGCTAGTCAGAAAATTGAAGGTAAATGAGTCCATCAAATATTATCACAAAACACCACCTATAATAATTATTATGGAAGGAGCTTGTTTGTTTCGTGGCATATATGTCAGGAGGAATCAGAAGCCACCAATTCTCATACACGATCATAGGGTCCTTGATTTATACTGTACAATAACCATAAAAAACTATACTCATGTGTTCAAAATATATAAATGTGTAATAACTTTTTATAAATAGGCTATATCATAAGTTAAACTATACTCATGTGTTCAAAATAACCAATTGGCAACTGTAAATTGAAAAAAAAACACTCATATGTTCAGTAAATAAAATTAGGCTACTTGAAAGAACAATATATATATATATATATATATATATATATATATATATATATATATATATATATATATATATATATATATATATATATATATATATATATATATATATATATATATTCTCGTGTGTTTAATATATGCAATAATTTGGAAGATTCATACTCATGTGTATAATATATACAATAATTAAAAAAAAAAAACTATAATATAATAGCCTAATCATGTGTACAAAGACCGTTTCTAAAAGTTAATCCGACCAGCAGTGCAGTATGTAGACCATTCCTGTCAGCTGACCATGTGTGCATCCAGATATAATAATTATATTTATATATATGGAGTAGTTAGTGATTTGCTCTTCAATTTTTTTATAGATACAACCATATGAGTATTGTTGCCTATGTTTGCTGCTATCACACACACACACAAGAAAGATACATCCATATGAGTAATGTTATCTCTGTTTGGCTATCACACACACACACACACACACACACACACGAAAGATACAACCATATGAGTAATGTTGCCTCTGTTTGGCTATCACACACACACACACACACACACACACACACACACACACGAAAGATACAACCATATGAGTAATGTTGCCTCTGTTTGGCTATCACTCACACACACACAAGAAAGAAAAGAAAATGACAACAAAAATTACTAATACAATGTAGGCAATTCATCAGGGTCAGACAACAAACACTTCTTTATTAATCATTGCTTGTCGTATTTCATCACCATAATCTATCGTGTGTGTGTGTGTGTATGTGTGTGTTCCAGCCCTTAGTCACAGATCAAGGCTACAGCAGGTGAATACATACATACAGTCGTGGTCAATAATAATCATCCACATATGGGTAACTTTAACAATTTGCTGTGTAATGTTTTCACGTTCACATATAATATTATTGTTTTAAATAGTGTGTAGCTGCTTGTAGTAAATTAAACGATAGTAGTTAATCTATTTATTGGAAAGTTTATCATCTAAGGAACAGAGGGAAGCTGTCAAACTCTTACGTGAGTTACCCCTATATGGATGATTATTTTTGACCACGACTGTACATACACACACATTGGGACACGGGTAATTAATTGCTTTCATCCTTGTATTAATATTATTCATAGGTCGGATTTTATCTTTTTACGTCTGTCTGTCATTCTGTTTGTCTGTTTGTTTGTTTGTCTCTCCTCTTTTCTTTTTTTTCGGTCTAAGTGTGCTTTTTTTTCTGTCTGTCCCGTCTGTCTGTTAGTTTGTCTATTCGTGAGCTTTCGTGTCTGCTTGTCTGTCTGTCTACCTGTCTAATTAAGCATAGTTCATGAATACATTAATTTTGAGCCTCGGTGCCAAAGTTGGAAAAGATTGACTAAAAATTGGCAAAGTTTTACCAAAATAAACAAACAATATTTACAGCGTACAGTACCGGCGGCATATTGTGTAAATTTCAATCAGTGTCTGGATAATGAAACTTTTTAAAATAATGCTTAGTCTATCTTTTTTTTTTTTTTTTTTTTTGTGTGTGTGTGTGTGTGTGTTCGCATCATAACCAAAAGAGTTATGATGCAATTTGCTTGAGACTCGACAAGAATAGGCTACACATTCTTAATATGGTTGACTTGAGAGAGAGAGAGAGAGAGAGAGAGAGAGAGAGAGAGAGAGAGAGAGAGAGAGAGAGGGAGAGAGAGAGTGAACATGTAAGACTGACAGGTAGTACACGGACAGGTTATTAGGTAGACAGGTGAAAAAAATAGCAGGTAGGTAAGAAACCATTGAGGTAGAAAGACAAGGTAGAAAAACATGTAGACAAGGAGACAGGTAAATAGAAAGGGTATGGTAGGTAGCCTATAAAAAAGAGAGAGAGAGAGAGAGAGAGAGGTAGGTAGGTAAACTCTCTCCATCCAGCTGGTCACCCCTATGTAAACTTTCCCCCCCACAGGTAACCCAGTCAGGTCTAGTTTACGATACCCGGTAGGCCAGCCAACCAGCCATACAGCCACAGCCAAACAGACAGACAGCCAGCCAGCCATACATAGTGCCAACCAATTACCCAGACTGATTGACATACAAACACACACACAGCCATCCAATAGACAGAATGATGACCTGACAGCCAGCAATGGAGAGAGACAGACAGCCACACAACCAGCCAGCCAGCCATAATGAGCCACACAGCCAGAAGGCCAACCATTTCAGCCATCAGAATCAATCAGTCTCAAGAGCCTGAAGGGTTCGGCCTCGGCCTCAGCCTAAAGTTTACCCATCAGCAAAGTTCCGACCCCGACCTATCATAGTGAAAGAGCTCCCACACCCATACCCATAATACACCCACACCCATACCAGAAACACCCATAACACACCCACACCAGAAACACCCATAACACACCCACACCAGAAACAGCAAAATTCCAGCTAAAACACGGTTAAGGGAATAGCCTAGTATGGTAGTGTTGGTAAATGTGAAGCAAAGTGATTCCTCCAAACTATTCTAAGCAACATGCCAGCCACTACTATTTCTGGCAATCCTATCCTGTTCGAACCCTGGCATACTTTGGAGGAATCAAGATATTCCAAAATACGGTACGAAAAGTGTACTACCCCCTTAATTAATTAAACAAAGAGTCTGGAACATCTCAAAATTCGTACCCAAATTACAATTCTCTTAGTGCCGAGGTCTGTAGCCTAATGGTTCGCTTAGGCTAAGTCATAATAAGGGGATACCATAATATACTTTTGTTATCTTAGTTCACCTTGATTCCTCCAAAGTTTACACGCCAGGAAATAGGACCAGATTAACAAAAAGAATGTATTGATGGCCTGTTGTTTGGAATATTGTGGAGGAATTAGCCTAGCCTAGCCTAGTTTTTTCACATTTACCAACAGTACCAGTATAGACTATGGTGTTTCCAAATATTTTTCTGGTCGTTACCAACTTTTCATACACGATTCTTATCCATTTCCCCATTCATCCATCCATGTCCCCCATTCATTACTCCATCCATCCATGTCGCCCCATCCATCCATCTATAACCCGTCACTCTTTACATCTATCCTTGTAATTAATTATTTATTACAAATACTATTTTTTCTTTTGTCGTGTAGGCTAACAATGATGAAATTTGTATTTTTCCTTTGTTGAAACTCAATGATTTCTTAACCTCATCATACATATTGTTATAGGCTATGAACACATGTTTGGGAACCACTATAGAGTAAATAGGTTGACCTCTACGATTTATGTTTGTGAGTGATGTTTCTTTCACACACACACACACATACAGAGATTGATGTTTCTTTCAAATTGCGACACACACACACATATCCCAGGGGTCCTTGTAGGCTTTGCTTTCACCGGGGTAATACTTCAGACGTCAAGGGGAAAATGTCCACCACACACACACAAACTTCACCTCTAGGCCACCAGTTGGTTGCAGTAATGGCCGCAGCACAACATTTATAAGTTACCAGTTTGTTTTCATATGTATACCGGTACCTATGACGAAAATGTATCGACACTAGCGTTGTAACTTCGAAAAATGTTATGTAGCCTAATCCAACACAAATATAACACCACAAAAATATAATGCAACCTAACACAAATTACACTACACAACATATTTTACACACTAAGGTACAACACTCATCTACAACGAAATCACCAAGACACACACACACTGTGGGGGTGGACTGATTAGATATCAATGAATGTAGCTTTATAATAAATTACCAAAGCTTACCTTGCTGGAAATATGTAATCTCGTTGGTTGGCTGCAGCGAGTTACCCAGAGTTATATCCCTGTATCCTTCCCTCCAACACAATAAATTTATTTCTGGGTTCGTCCTGCTATATATGTATGATTATAGAGCATGCAATAATGGTCAATTACAACACAAAATGACAATTTCTCTATTTATTAATAAATTCCAAGCCAACAAAATGAATAATTAAATTCAATCAGAAAATCACACACACACACTTCCGTTCACGCTCCAATAGATAGCTATATACGTACGGTACTTACTCCTCGTCGCTTCGTTCCTCTCCACACGTGCTTCCCTCAGTCGCTCGTAGTCCACGTGGACAGTAATATTACTTTACTTTAATATACTTATCACGAGCAAGCACTTCCCCTCGCACACACAGGAGACGGTAATTACGTTATCGTAATAGTAATGGAAATCAAGCAACCCAGTTGGTATATTTCAATGTCAATTCCACACTCGTTTGCTGTCCCTCGTACACACACACACACTCGTAAATTCCTGCCAGCCCTCTCCTCACCTATAAATGACACCTTACTGATTCTCGTCTAGCGAATGAATAGTGAGTTAATTAACAATAAGTCTTGTGAAAAAGTAATTAAACAATTTCGACGTTACGTTAAAACTATAGGCCCCTAGGCAAAGCAACGAGGGCTGGATACGAGGTGTGTTCTTCGTCGAGTGTGTGTCTACCAACTGAATATATTTCTCAAAATCAAGCTATGGGTGGTGGAGGTTAATTACCCTTCTGACTCCTCCCCATTTAACCTTTTTTCTACCTGGCCCAACTGTCGGCCATGCTTGTCCTCCCTCTCATGTGTTCGCATAGCCTAGTCCTTGACTACGTTTACATATGTCACTCACACTTTAGTTATACATGCAAATCACTTTTCCCATAACATGCAACTGCTTGCAAATGATTCCCTTCCACTTCAAAATCAATTTTAATAAGTAATAGATGCCCCCATAGCATAATTATTAATGCAAAATTTGTAGCAATGACTCCAGACACGGGATGGAGTGAGTGGGTACTCGACCTCACCTGACCTCACATGACAGGACCTTTCTTAATTACCAGGTACCAGCACTCCTTTATTTTCAAATTTCTGTGTCTTTGTCTTCCTGACTGAGGAAAATACCACTGTTCCATGCCTTATAGAACATTCCCCACACGTGGTGTCCTTTTGTTAATATACATATATTTAATAGCATTCTACTACTTACGTATGTTACGTTATGGTCACGGATCAAACCGTGACATTCGCACACACAGAAGAGACATTGCTCTATGCAATGTTTAATAAAATAATGAAGTGGTAATGACGCCTTTGCATGTATAACTATTACAATAATAACTCACTCACACTTCACTCATTCTTGTATGTGTCATGACTTAATACCAGTTAAGAGTTTATTTTTGCCAATGAGTGAAAAACTCCTAACAGTTACTTTAACTTTGAAAATCTAAGGAGAAACTCCGTGGCAAGAATAATTATACCTGGTAATGTCTAGTACCAATAGTACACATTTAAACAATATATAAGTGTGGTGTATGTAATACATTGTGTCATTGTTACATAATATGTAATAATAAAATGCAAAAAATTATTCTGGAGACCATCCAACTGCCATCAGTTTCTGTAAAGCAATATATATATTAATTAATCATCCAAGACTAGAGTCAGGGATAACCGCTGGAACCCAAGTCTTGGAAGGCCCAATGCAATATCCAAACATCAGACCGAGGTGAACCCCAAATCTGAGTTTGGATAAAGGGTTTGTGCTCGTTGCACTCGAAGATAACAATAAAACGAGTAATTTAATCCTAACTATAACCCATAATCAGTTACTCGCTCGATTTTCCTCAGGCAACCGTGACATAAGGTCTGCCCCAACGCTAGCACTTCCCTTTAAACCACCGATGGTCCCCGTGAACACGTAACCCTTCATCCTTCTCACCTTGGCGAGTTTCCGTCGTCTGCTGGTTATATCCTTCTCCACCCTCGGGAGTTTCCCCAGCAGCGCTAGCCGTAGCTGCCGTACCTACAGCTGGGTACTGTGGTTCACTATATGTATATGTAGCAGCAGCCGATCGCTGATAATAACCCTTATTACCACCGTGGTTATTATTATAACTCTTCCCGTTACTTCTCCCCTGGTAACGGTACTGACTTGACTGCTGAGAATAATAATTATTGCCTTGTTTCTTGGCGTGATTAAAGAGAGGATTAGGTTGTTGACGTACAACCTGACTCTGCTGCTGTGAATAATCATTATTACTCGACTTATTATATGACCCAGCAGAGTCTTGGGAAGGCTTATTTAACTGAGTTAAATTCTCACACGACTGAACCCGCGTGTGGTAACCGTATGCGGTAAAATGTGCATCCGACATTTCCACCATTTCCTTGAGGCAATTAATCTTATGGGTTTTGAGTTGAGCTGACAATTCTGGAGGACACGACTTCTCTAGTTGCGTGCGAAGCAACAAATCCTTTACCCCCTCCAACGTCTTAGGTGTTTCGGCCTTATCAAACCACTGATCCAGGTGGCTAGCGAGACGTGCACTAAACTGTGCAACGGTCTCTTTATCTTGCAAGGAAGCACTCAAAAACTGCTTCCGTGCATCATCGACCGTCACCCCATATGCTTGTAACAGAGCTTTTTTCATGCTCGCATAATTCCTGGTGTCAGGATCGAGTCGGTAGAGGATACTGAGGGCTTTACCATCGAACAGGTTAAGGAACTCTATTTTCTTTACGTCATCACCAAAGACGTATGTGTCTGCAAGCATCTCGAATCGCTCAATAAACGGTTCAATTTCGTCTCCCTCTACATACTTCGCCAGTTGTAGTCTCGGGGTTACTGTAGTCGGGCTTGCAATACTGCTTTGACTACTATTCACTCGTGCTTGCAGTTCCGCCATTTTCTGTTCGTGTGCCCATCTTCCTCTTTCATGCTCTCTCTCTCTCTCTTCTGCCTCTCTCTGTTCCTTTTCAGCCTCTCTCTGTTCCTTTTCAGCCTCTCTCTGACTCAACCTTTCGAGCCTGTCTTCCTCTTGACGACGCTCTACGTACTGTCGAATCTCGACAATATCTTCATATCCCAAGCTTCGGGCTTCCTCCATCAATTCCGCTACGGTATACATTTTAAAATATTTTCTATTATTTCCTTTGCCTTAATTCCTGGACAACCGTAATCTATCTACTCGTGAAGGTGTGCGCGTGTGTGACTGGAATTAATACAAAGAGCAGGTCCCTGTTCGGGCGCCAATTATGTGGGGGTGGACTGATTAGATATCAATGAATGTAGCTTTATAATAAATTACCAAAGCTTACCTTGCTGGAAATATGTAATCTCGTTGGTTGGCTGCAGCGAGTTACCCAGAGTTATATCCCTGTATCCTTCCCTCCAACACAATAAATTTATTTCTGGGTTCGTCCTGCTATATATGTATGATTATAGAGCATGCAATAATGGTCAATTACAACACAAAATGACAATTTCTCTATTTATTAATAAATTCCAAGCCAACAAAATGAATAATTAAATTCAATCAGAAAATCACACACACACACTTCCGTTCACGCTCCAATAGATAGCTATATACGTACGGTACTTACTCCTCGTCGCTTCGTTCCTCTCCACACGTGCTTCCCTCAGTCGCTCGTAGTCCACGTGGACAGTAATATTACTTTACTTTAATATACTTATCACGAGCAAGCACTTCCCCTCGCACACACAGGAGACGGTAATTACGTTATCGTAATAGTAATGGAAATCAAGCAACCCAGTTGGTATATTTCAATGTCAATTCCACACTCGTTTGCTGTCCCTCGTACACACACACACACTCGTAAATTCCTGCCAGCCCTCTCCTCACCTATAAATGACACCTTACTGATTCTCGTCTAGCGAATGAATAGTGAGTTAATTAACAATAAGTCTTGTGAAAAAGTAATTAAACAATTTCGACGTTACGTTAAAACTATAGGCCCCTAGGCAAAGCAACGAGGGCTGGATACGAGGTGTGTTCTTCGTCGAGTGTGTGTCTACCAACTGAATATATTTCTCAAAATCAAGCTATGGGTGGTGGAGGTTAATTACCCTTCTGACTCCTCCCCATTTAACCTTTTTTCTACCTGGCCCAACTGTCGGCCATGCTTGTCCTCCCTCTCATGTGTTCGCATAGCCTAGTCCTTGACTACGTTTACATATGTCACTCACACTTTAGTTATACATGCAAATCACTTTTCCCATAACATGCAACTGCTTGCAAATGATTCCCTTCCACTTCAAAATCAATTTTAATAAGTAATAGATGCCCCCATAGCATAATTATTAATGCAAAATTTGTAGCAATGACTCCAGACACGGGATGGAGTGAGTGGGTACTCGACCTCACCTGACCTCACATGACAGGACCTTTCTTAATTACCAGGTACCAGCACTCCTTTATTTTCAAATTTCTGTGTCTTTGTCTTCCTGACTGAGGAAAATACCACTGTTCCATGCCTTATAGAACATTCCCCACACGTGGTGTCCTTTTGTTAATATACATATATTTAATAGCATTCTACTACTTACGTATGTTACGTTATGGTCACGGATCAAACCGTGACACACACACACACGGTAACGAAATCGCTATGACACACACACAGGTTAATCACACATAGGCTACCGTAAATGACTAGTAAAAGAGATATACATGTTTAGGATTCTATATCTCCTTCTCTCCAAATATCCGGTACTGACTGGTATGATCCGGTTGACAGTAAGAGCTATCAAGTAAAGCTAAGACTAATGAACAAATAAACACCATATTTAACTAAATCCCAAAGCTCTAACTAGCCTAAACCATTTATCAAATTTATACCAGCTAACAATCAGAACTTAATCCTAAAGCTAAGAGAACACCACGTATCCTATTTAGGCCTAAACCAAATTGAGATTAAGAGCTAAAATGTAAAGCTAAATCCCAAAGCTAAGGCTAAACCACGTACGGTATATTTACATAGAGAAGGAAGAGTCATGGTGAGAAAAAGAATCACACTGGTGGGGGTCAAACAGGACAACAACAACAACAACAATAACAACAACTACATAATTATCATGCTTGTCTGACTGAGTACTGTTTAGACAAATTAATGAAGGCTACTGATTCCTCCAATTAATGATAGGCAACATAGACAGAATGATGACCTCGGTGTTGTTACTATGGGATCTGTTTCGTGGCATAGTTTGCATGAATCAGTAGCTCTTGAAGATGATAATAATAATAATAATAATAATAATAATAATAATAATAATAAATTCGTCTGGCCAATGGTCAAAATATAATAACATTAAATAATATATATAAAAAATAGATATCACTGGCAGTCGAAGGGTTAATAGGTACAGAGAGAGACCCTATATAGGGTCTCTAGGTACAGAGAGAGAGAGAGAGAGAGAGAGAGAGAGAGAGAGAGAGAGAGAGAGAGAGAGAGAGAGAGAGAGAGAGAGAGGAGAGCTAGTCAACAGCAAACAAACAATTGAAAGATAAGGATAAGATGTACAGTCACGTTCAAAACTGAGTCGCATTTCTCCATCCCATTTACGTACGTTGGAGCATCTTGATTCCTCCAAAGTATGCCACGAAATAAAGGATGGATTAGGCTAACATGAGAAATGGTGGTGGTGGTGGCTTGTTGCTTGGAAATAGTTTGGAGGAATTATAGTGTTGCTCACGGTTTACCAGCACTTAACTTCCCCTCTTAACCCTGAACTAGAGAACACACACACAGAGAGAGAGAGAGAGAGAGAGAGGACATGTGATTGCATTGATTTAAAGATGAAAGACCAACCCAACCTAGGCTTAGAAGACCTTGTAGAGAGAGAGAGAGAGAGAGAGAGAGAGATGAAACACCACCCTAGGCTTGCAAGACCTTGTAGAGAGAGAGAAAGAGAGAGAAAGAAGGGGGGGGGGACAGAGTTAAAGGGCCATCATTTAGCATGGTTAGGCCTAATTTAGGTTTGAGACTCATCATTATACCTATATTTATCATTTTATTCAAATATAGGTATTTTCATTAATTTTATTCTAATATAGATTTTTTAATTCATTTTATTCTAGTATAGTTTTTTTCATGCATTTTATTCTAATATATAGGCCTATAGGTTTGAGGGTCGCAGGCAAGACTATCCATCGTGTTGACAAAGGTGTGAGACCGATACGATGGGTACAGAGACACACTACAAGGCCATCGTAACATACCACGCCATCGTATATATTATTATTATACACCACGATACTGCCATCTTGCCTACGGTTTTAATTCATTCTCAGGCCTTTCAATATATACATAGGCCTACTTGAATTGTTCTTGGCCTCACCTATTTCAACAATACATAATAATTACACTTAGGCTACTTGAAGGGACCCTGTGATGTTGTCAGAAAATTTGGAGGTAAATGAGTCCTTCAAATATTGCCACGTAACACCACCTACATTGAAGGAGTTTGTTTCGCGGCATAGCCTAGCCTAGTCAGGAGAAATTCTATGCCTCCAATTCTCATACACGATCACAGGGTCCTTTAATCTCGTCATCACTTTCCATTTCCATATTGAATACACATGACTCATTCTTGTATTCAATATTTATTTTCACACACAATCTCCTCACATTCTATTTCCATACACTATATAACATCCTCGATTCATTCCTCTCATCACCTTCTATTTTCACACAAGATCTTCACCTCACATTCTATTTCTACATATTCTATTTCCATACACACGCCATATTGACTCTTTCTCACGTTCACCTTATATTTCCACACACACACTCAGTGACAATAACACCCTCAACACATACTTGTCCCCTCTTCTATTTTCACACACAATATTGATTCCCCTTCCGTTTTCATTCTCAACATTAACACATTCTCATCTTTTATTTCCACACACACACACACACACACACACACAATAACAACAAAAACTTAAACTCATCCATCATTTCCACACACAACATTATCTACTAAAGTTCATTTCCTATTTCCACACACAATAACACTCGACTCATCATTCCTCATTCTCCACTTCTAGGCTAGTATTTCCTTTTACAACATTAACTCATTCTCCTCATCTTCAATTCCCACCCACCCACCCACCCACACAATAACAACAACACCCTCCACTCACCCATCATCACTGTACTCACCTTCCAAGTCTATTTCCATCTCCATAGGGTCAGGGAGAGTGGCAGGGGGGGAGGCCACCTCAGCCGACATCTCAACACCACCACCACCCTTCACAAATATCCACAAGTACAGTCAATTCACCACAACTACCACCAATTGTCAAACAGTTTATGCACATATATATTTTTCAATGCGTGGGTATTATTTTCATCGGAATGTCCCCTCGTATTGCGCAGGTCTATTTGTTTACGATAGATACGGTAAATCTTTTTCAGTGGTCCGTGTATATATATATACTAAATTATCTGCCTGATGTTTGTAATCTGAAAATAATCACCAGGGTTTTCCTGTTATTATTATCTTTTCTTCTGTGAACTGCTTTTTTTCCTGCTGTTTTATATGTATTTTGTGTGTGTGTGTACAGTCACGCTCAATAGTCTTCCTGCAACACCTTCGAAGAAAACCGTTTCGAAATAATGATGCCAAATTATGAACAGCCAATAGTTTCCGAAATATGGGTTGATAGAATTCACTCACATGGTTCACTAAATTTAATTCAACTGATACAGGACTTCTGATCATGACTGTACATACCACCGAATCAATCTAAGTTTCGTCCAAGAATTTATCGAACAAAAAGAAAAAAAAATTAGAGCGACAATAAAGTGAAGCTGAAGTTGTTTGGTCCAATTTAGTTTTTTGCATATATAGGATAAACTAGTTTTTTTTTCCTACAACTGATATCAGGTTTTCTTTTCCTTATGATCGATGAAAATATATGTAGTGTTGACAGCCTCTCTCTCTCTCTCTCTCTCTCTCTCTCTCTCTCTCTCCAGAAGCCAGTGAACTGCAAACCACGGTCAAACAACTGAGAGATAAGAAGAGAGAGAGAGAGAGAGAGAGAGAGAGAGAGAGATGGGGGTAATACAAGCTCTACCGGTAGTAATAAAGTGAGAGGCTTAGGAGTGAGTGAAAAAGTACGAGAAAAACACGAATAAATATGGAATCTGAACGAAACGATGAAGAATATGTTAAGGATTTATTTAGTTGTGAACAATGAGAGAGAGATAGAGAGATAGAGGGGGGGGGGAGGGGGGAAGGGCGAGAAGAGACTGACTATTGTATAGGTTTCTTTCTGCTCGTCCTACCTAACACACACACAGACAAACAGACACTGGGGGCATGAACAGCGAGCGAGCGACCAACCCACAACAAGCCACGAATAAGGAAGCCGGGTTAGATGCCAGGTACTTCCACACACACACACACACACAGTTGCTACCATTTCCCCTCTCTCTGTAAAGTGGTTCATTCCCCATCATATTTATTATCTTCCCGCTCTTTCTGACGTTCGCAAATGATGTTAGATAAGACGGATACCATTAGTAAAACTATATATGTAACTTAAACACGTATAACACCAGTGATAATCGAAATAAGTCCCCAAAATTATTAGTCAGGAAGAAGACTGACTTGCCTGTGTGTGTGTCTGTGTGTGTGTGTGTGTGTCAAGGGGGCCGTGGAAAAGGATGCCTAGTGTTTTCATTTTTGATCGGTTGCATTTCGTTTCATTTCGAGCCTAAAACAATATATACAACATTCGCCGTTTATTGGTTTTAAGTCGTACAATTAATAATAATCGTCGTAAATGTCATCTGTCTACGTCGTGGGTGTAAAAGGTCGATGGATGTGCCTTTGACAGGAAAGTTCAATATATTATTAAGTGTGGGTAGTAGCTAGAGAGAGGTATTGTTTGTTGTTGTTGTCGTCGTCGTTGTTTACAGTGCCTGGTGGTATCTGGCAACTGTGTGTGGTAGTGCCAAAGGGTGGTTGGTGGTGGTGGTGGTGGGAGGGACGGATGTTGAGAATGGGAGAAAGGGGTAAAGAGGGCGAAAAGAAAGGTGATTGAGAGAGAGAGTAGAAACTAAATTGAGGCAGAATGGTTTTGCTGTGATAATGAAAGGGAGGAGAAATGGGGGAACAGTGATATGTTAAAAAGTTGTAAAGGAGAAATAGGTAATAAAAGGAAAAATGGGAGAGAGGAGGAAAAGTGGTAAGGTGAAAAATGACAGTAAGAGAAATGGATAGATAGATAGATACATAAAGAAAATATATAATGTCTAGAAAAATAATAATATGAAGGAAAACAGGGAAGATTATGAGATAATAAAAAAAATTAAAACTGGAGAGAAATCAGGAGGTAAGTGGGTTGGAAAAGGGAAAGAAGATGTAAAGGAAGGAAGGAAGGAAGGAAGGCTGGGAGGCAAGGAGAGAGGAAGGAAATGACCAAGAATGAAAGTAGGGGATAAATCAACCTTCCTCTCTCTCTCTCTCTCTCTCTCTCTCTCTCTCTCTAGGAATATGAAAGAGGGTACCATCTCTCTCTCTCTCTCTCTCTCTCTCTCTCTCTCTCTCTCTCTCCAGGAATATGAAAGAGGATAAGGTATTAAGCCGCCACCTCTCTCTCTCTCTCTCCAGGAATATGAAAGAGGGTACCATCTCTCTCTCTCTCTCTCTCTCTCTCTCTCTCTCTCCAGGAATATGAAAGAGGATAAGGTATTAAGCCATCTCTCTCTCTCTCTCTCACTCTCTTTCCACACACATACACACACACACACACAGTCCCCTTCTTTCACTCTCCCACACACACTCAAACAAGTCACTGTCTTTCTCTCAGTGCTATATTCATTGAGTACAACACTTATCACTTCTTCTCTGCCTTTGTAGCACAGAGTAGGGTAGGTACGAGAGCCATATAGGAGCTTAGTGGTGTAGAGTATGTCAGAGTAGATAGCCTAGGTACAAGAGCCATATAGGAGGAGCCTAGTGGTGTAGAGTATGTCAGAGTAGATAGGTACAAGAGCCATATAGGAGCCTAGTGGTGTAGAGTATGTCAGAGTAGATAGCCTAGGTACAAGAGCCATATAGGAGGAGCCTAGTGGTGTAGAGTATGTCAGAGTAGATAGCCTAGGTACAAGAGCCATATAGGAGCCTAGTGGTCTAGAGTATGTCAGATATTGCTATTCGTTTAATTAACTTGTTTTTGCGTGTATGTAGGTCAGGGTAAATCTAATCTATCTATGTGAGATATTGAATTGTCAGTCTGTCTTGTCTGTCTGTCTATTGTTATTCTATTTATCTTGCATTCGTTCGTTTGCTGGGATGTTTGTTTGTCTATTCATCTTTCATGACTGTCTGTCTGTCTCTCTCCTAATCGTTAGTTGGTCTGTGTGTTTATTTATCTGTCTATGTCTGTCTGTCTGTCTGTCATCTCTATTTATTCCAACCAACCACACGTCTGTCACTTTCATTATATTTTTTCACCCCTTCACGAATGATAAAGGTCAAAGATAGATACAGTGACAAGACAAAGGGCAAAAATAAGGCTGGAAATAAAAAGGACAGACTACAGTAGGTTAAAAAATATATATATATACATAGATAGTGAAAGGTTACAGAGTTCCCAGTACTATACATACATACATACATACATATATACAAACATCCCCTCTCCCTTCCGCCCTTCTTCCTCCCTCACCACCCAGTCTACCTCTCTCTCTCTCTCTCTCTCTCTCTCTCTCTCTCTCTCTCTCTCTCTAGTTCCTCCTTGTTCCTTCTACCTGTTTATCTTTATTTCTCTCAGTCATTGTCTCCTCCTTCTTCTTCTCTTCCTCCTTTCAGTGTCTCCTTTCCTTACAGTCTATACTTCCTTCCTATCTATCTCCATCTATCCTCCTCCCATTTCATCCTTTTTCTCAGTCCATCCCTCCTCCTTGTTTATCTCCATCCCTCCTCCCAGCTCATCCTTCCTCCCAATCTATCTCCATCTATCCTCCTTCCACTTCATCCCTTTTCCCAGTCTATCCCTTCCCCCTCCTCATCCTTCCTCCCAGTCTATCTCCATCTATCTTCCTTCCACTTCATCCCTTTTCCCAGTCCATCCCTCCTCCCAGTTTATCTCCATCCCTCCTCGTCCTCCTCCTCCACCTTCTTCATCCCTCCAGCCCCTATCCACCAGACGAGACAGTTCATTCACTTTACAGTCGCTCTGGCTGGCTGGCTATCTATCCCTTCCTTCCTCCCCTCCCTTCCTTCCCTAACCCATGCAAAACTAGCTCTCCCTTCCTTCCTTCCTTCCCTAACCCATGCAAAACTAGCTCTCCCTTCCTTCCTTCCCTAACCCATGCAAAACTAGCTCTCCCTCCCTCCCTTCCTTCCCTAACCCATGCAAAACTAGCTCTCCCTCCCTCCCTTCCTTCCCTAACCCATGCAAAACTAGTTCTCCCTTCCTTCCTTCCTTCCCTAACCCATGCAAAACTAGCTCTCCCTCCCTTCCTTCCCTAACCCATGCAAAACTAGCTTTCCTTTCTTCCCTTCCCTGTCTCTCCCTCCCTTCCTTCTTTACTTTCCTATATAACCTATGTAAAACTGTCTGTCCCTTCCCTCCTTTCTTCCCTAACCCATGCAAAACTAACTCCCTTTCTCTCTTCCTTCCTTCCTTCCTTCCTCCTCCTAACTCATGTAAAGCTATGGATCAGCCGAGACACATACAAACACAAACACACACCGTACAGTCACGATCAAAAGTCCTGCACTAGTTGAATGAAAGTGAGGTATTCGAGTACCGGTAATAATTCTTGTGAACCAATATTACAACAGACATCAACAGTTACAGTCAGTTATGCATAATTTTTCGAGACGGTCTCATTCGATGGTGTTTCAGGACTATTTATTGGGCGAGACCGAACTTATAAAAAAAAAAACATTACTGCATTGTAGTATTAACAAGAACAAAAAAAAAAATATTTGTATGTGAACAGTGTATGATAAAGTAACTCGATCTGTAAGCTCTGTATATACGACCTGTATAATTATATGATTTGATTTATGTGGATACTTTGAGAAAAATGTAAATAGTAATAAGTGCAAATTTGAGTTAGAATGTTACAGGAATGAAACAGTATGATATTTATGTATGCGTCTGAGTATAGAGGTATGGATTTATTAGTATTTATTTTTTTTATCAAGGGTAGCCTATAGGGGTGGAGAGAAAAAGGTCACTGAGTAAGGAGAGATGTAGGGAAGAGAATAAAAAGCGAAGAGGTGAAGGGAAGCAGAGAAAAGGGCAGACGACAGGGGAGAGAGAGAGAGAGAGAGAGAGAGAGAGAGAGAGAGAGAGAGAGAGAGAGAGAGAGAGAGATAGAGATGGGGATGGGGGTGGGGGGAGAAGAGAGTGAGTGTGTAACTGGAATGAAAAATAGATGAGGAGACTGAAAAGAGACAAGAGGTATTTACGAAGTGATGGTGAGGGGGAAGTGGGAAGGAAAGGGAAGGGAATAGTGGTATAGACAGGAAAATTAAAATAAAGGGAGGGAGAAAAGGAAAGAGAAAAAGGGAGGCTGAAGGAAGTTAGGTGAAGGAAAGGGTCACTGATGAAGGAATGAAGGAAGAAAAAGAGTGAATAAAGGAAGGGAGAATAAGAAAAGATGTAGGAGGAAGAAGAAAAATGATAGGAGAGAAGCAGCAAAGAGAGGAGGGAAGAAAGGAAAGCAAAGAGAATGGAGAAATGGGAGATGAGGGAATGGAAGGAAGGAAGGAAGAGGCAATGAAACCAACAGAATGAAGAGGGAAGAAAGGAGGGAAGGGAGACAAAGGGAGAGAAGGGATACAAAGAGAGAGAATGGATACAAAGAGAGAGAAGGGAGAGAAGGGAAAGAAGTGTTGATCAAAAGGAAAATAAGGAAGGGAAGGAAGGGAAGGGAGGAAATGTCAGTGGCGAGGGAGGGAGGGAGGGAAAGGTTGAAGGGAGGAAGGAATGGAATGAGGGAGGTTGAAAAGGGCTGGAGGAATGTTTGGAGAGAGAGAGAGAGAGAGAGAGAGAGAGAGAGAGAGAGAGAAGGTATAACATGAGAATACTGAAGATGTGGAAGAGAATAAAGAATGAAGTTTGAGAGAGAGAGAGAGAATAAATTATGACTGATATTATGAAAGGAGAAGAGAGAGAAATATGAACAGTGAAGAAAGTTAATAAAAGAGAGAGAGAGAGAGAGAGAGAGAGAGAGAGAGAGAGGAAAGGTGCAGGCAGTTGTGAAGGAAATGACACTAACAAGCGGACGTCTCTCTCCCTCCCTCTCACATACTCTCCCTTCCTCCCTCTCTCATATAGCCTACTCTCCCTCCCTCTCACATACTCTCCCTTCCTCTCACATACTCTCCCTTCCTTCCTCTCTCATACTCTCCCTTCCTTCCTCTCTCATAGCCTACTCTCCCTTCCTCTTATTCCTCTTTTCTTCACTCTCCCTCTCTCCCCCTCTCCTTTGACACTCTTTCTCACTTTCTACTCCTCCTCTCCCTTCTCTCTATTTCTCCCTTTTACAAATTCTGAGAGAGAGAGAGAGAGAGAGAGAGAGAGAGAGAGAGAGACTGGGGACTGACATTTTAATAGTCACTCTATAAAATACCTTATATGTTAGTTTAGACTCTCTTAACTATCACCACTACTACTACTCCTACTACTACCACTACTACTTTAACCACTACTACTACTGCTACTCTGACCACTACCACGACCACTACTTTATTAACCTTCACCTCCATCACTACCACTACTAATACTATTCCTTCCATAGTTAGCACCACCACCACCACCACCACTACTCACAAAACCACAACTACCACTAACCATCACCATCACTACTCCAAACGGAACCACTCACTACCACCACTACCCGAACTAATAACATAACCACTACCACCACTACCACTACTACCACCACCACTACCACTATCACTATACCATAATCTCGTTTCTTATCACAAAACACATATATCAACTCCACCACAATAGGCTATGCTGGTGTACACAAAACACACACACACACACACACACAAAACACACACACACACAGTAAATGCAAACACGTACAGAAAAGAATGCCAGGGTAAAAACATACATATACTCACATAAGGTTCAGTACACATATATGGTTGAAGAAAACAAAACAGAAGATACACACACACACATTCTCTCTTTCTCTCTCTCTCTCTCACACAACCTACATATCACACAGTAAAAAAAAAAAACACAATCAAATTACACAGTTATGTTTCGTTGCATAAATATAACACACATACTCACACACACACACACACACACACACACACATACACTCACACACTCAGGTTGTTGTGGATTGGACAGGTAACTATTTAAGGTGTTTGCTATATAAGGTTCCTAATTAGCATAGAGGAGAGGAGGAGGCCCAGGTGAGGGAAGGGAAGGGAGGGGGAAAAGGAGGGCAGGGGGTGGAAGGACATAATGAGAGAGAGAGAGAGAGGCTGAAATGAAAGATAAGTACATGAAGAGATACTAAAAGAAAGATAAGTACATGTGGAGAGAGAGAGAGAGAGAGAGAGAGAGAGAGAGAGAGAGAGAGAGAGAGAGAGAGAGAGAGGGGGGAGGCTAAACATGAGATTGAAATGAAAGACAGGACAAGATGAGAAAGAGAAGAAAACAAAGTCAAAAGAACAGAGAAATAAACAGAAAGAGAAAGTTATATAGACAAGATGTGTGACGAGAGGGCAACAGCAAACAAACACACCAGTCACGTGACACCAAACAGATGACGTCACGTAAACAAACACACTGGAAGTTACGTCTGTTTGGGGCGATAGACGTCTAAACTTACGCAGGAGAGACTGACGTAGCTAGTTAAAAAAATAAAAATAAAAATAATAATAATAATAATAATAATAATAAAAAAACGATTTCTGTATGAGTGTTTGGCTTTTGTATCCCTCTAAGTTAATTCAATCTAGTTTTTATACATAATATTTTATTTATTTATAGACAAACAGTCCTACTTACTTAGCCTAGTATGAATTTCTAGACTATTACTGTTCGTTCTAGTCTAGTCTAGGCTACTTACTTCTCTTGCCATACATGTCCTTTCAATTCTACTGCTGTAATTATTCTCTTCCTTTTGTCACTCCATTTATTTTATTTCCTTCCTGTTTGTTGTCCTACGTTTCTATCATCTTCTCCCTCGTTCTACATGGTCAGTCAGGCCTATAGGGGGGGGGTCTTCTTTCACTCTTAATCAATTACCACACAGGGAGCGCCACCCCCCTCCCTTCCCCCCCTCCACCACCACCAACTCTCAAGGTAAACAAACAAACAAACAAACACATAATATGATAATAAACTCAATGAGGCCTGAACAAACAAGTTTTTAAACAGGTGTCAAGGAAGAGATTATAACGGGGAATTTAATTAACTTCCGCTAATCTAATCAACCGCTCCCCCTCCCCCCATTGGACGTGGAGATGAAGGGCTTAGGCACCTACGAGGAGTACCGTACAGTCACGATTAATAGTCTTGTATGAGATGAATAAAAGTGAGCCATCGGAGTGAATCACATCAACCAACAGCTGGAGTTTCAGGTAAATATTAAGATGATAAATATTTTCTTTACTAACTCAAGTCACGTCAATAAAACCTCAAAAGTGTTAATCTGACAAATTTATGTATCGATAATTATCAGGTGTAACTTTGGGTGTGTGTTCCGTCTGATAAAACGTAAATATATAAATAAAATTAAGTTATAGTATATTGCAATGTAAACAAATGCAATGACAGCTACACGTTACACTTCAATACAAGAAACACCACCTATATGAAACGAGCTTACAATTTCGTGGCATAAACAGGAGGAATCAGAAGCCTCCAATTCTCATCATACACACAGACAATATTTACATACACACAGACATATTATTTACAGCCAAGCAAGCGTGTCATAGAGGATAGATAGATAATATTTGCCTGTTTGCCTGCCTGTCTGTCACCCCACGACCGACTTACAACCACCATCACTGATAATAAAGATAACATGTCTGATAACAAGTCCTTGTAATCTACTATGATGACTCACTTTACCCAACTTACCTATGAGAGAGAGAGAGAGAGAGAGAGAGAGAGAGAGAGAGAGAGAGAGAGAGAGAGAGAGAGAGAGAGAGAGAGAGAGATACTGTATTTGGTCTAAATAATGAATTAACTAACAAGCTCTCTAGGTCATAACTTATCTGCTTGATTTTTTTTTTATTGATAATTTTGCTAGTCTACAACTACGCATGCGCTGAATAGTCTGTAGTAATAGTGTTTGCCAATTTATATATATATATATATTTATTTTTTTTCGTTGATAGTATAGTTTTTTAAATATTGTGAATAATATCTGATTACGAAAACCACCAATTTATATATAAGCTGTCAATTCCAAAAGGCCCTAAAAAAATATATACCGTATATTCACAAACATTAAAAAAAATATTATTACACAATTGGTGGTAAGAGAACACTGATGGCATCTGCTGTTTCCAAGAGTTGCCAAGAGGGAGTTTCACGAGGAATAGAAAACCCACTTCTAACTATAACACACACACTCAAACACACTACGGTAATTGGTAAGAAGATATACTGTACTGACTGTATATTATACGTGACGCGTCTGTGTTGTATTGTATTGTTCCCCGTGTAAGTTAGGCTAATCTTTTATTATTTCAAAACCCGTACAAGTTAGGCTAATCTTTTATTATTTCAAAACCCGTACAAGTTAGGCTAATCTTTTATTATTTCAAAACCCGTACAAGTTAGGCTAATATTATATCATTCCTATAATCTATGTGGGTTTATTCAGTAGGCTGTGTTTATGGTTACATTCATAGTTCTATATTATATATGTATTGTAATTACATAGCCTAGTCTCTTTGATTTTAAACATATATAATAAAAGATAACTATAGGCTACTACAAACTACAAACAGCATATTAATAGATAGTACAGTACATAATATTAATAAATAGGAGCCTCTTGATTCCTCCAAAGTATGCCAGGTATGTTACAGGACCAGAGTGACATAAATAAAGGTGTCCTGTTTCTTGGAATAGTTTATAGGAATCAGCAATTGCTTCATATTTACCAACAGTTCTTACAACACACAACCTGACAAGTACAGTACAGTCACACCCATTACAGTCCTATTATAAATTGGGTTTGTTTGTTTTATATTCGCTTGTCTATAGTTGTTTGGTTGATGAATTTTATTAAGGTGAATTTTATTATACACCTTCCAATGAAATGGCTTCGTAAAAATTGATGAGAAACTGTACCTTGTTGTTGGTGTGTGTATTTAACTCATGAAATTCACATCAATGGATCACTTTTTTTTTACTTTTATTCAGGTGGTGCAGGACTTTTGATGGCGACTGTACATACCTGACTGACTGACTCTAATTAAGAATGTCGACCCACAACAGAAATTGACGGTACACTGACATACACCTGACAGATAAGAAAACACGTATTGGACACACACACACACACACACACACACACACACACGTTGATAGTATACTGTAGATGCCGATGTAAATATGTATGTGTTGGAGAAGCTGACACACACACACACACACACACACACCAAAAGTTAATATAAAAAGGTGACTTAAGCTGATAAAAAAATATATAACCCTTGTTTTTTTTGTTTTTTTTACTCTTATGGCAGTTTTGCTTTGATGAGTTATTAGGTTAAAAGAACATACATACATACATACATACATACATACAACACTTCACAAACTTCTGGTAAACATACTAAAAGAACATACATACATACATACATACATACATACATACATACATAGACAGAATGAGAGAAATAATATGGTAACACTGAAACACGGATAATGATGATAGACATAGAAAGATAAATAAAGATAGATAGATAGATATACAATGATGGTGGTAGAGAGAGATTGATAGATAGATAGACAATTGCGATGAGCTGCTGACAGAAAGACAGACACAGACATAAACAGGAGGTAAAATAGTGACGGTGGTGACAGATAGACAGATAGAGAGAGACAGGAGGTGAAGGGTGACAGAGACAGAGATAGACAGGAAGAGACAGGAGGTGAAAGGTGACAGAGACAGAGATAGACAGGAAGAGACAGGAGGTGAAAGGTGACAGATATAGACAGAAATACAGGAGGTGAAAGGTGACAAATAGACAGACAGAAAGAAAGGTGACGGTGGTGATAGAGACAGGAAGAGACAGCAGGTGAATGATGAGACAAATAAATAGACAGGAGGTAAATAGTGATAGATAGACAGACAGGAAGAGAGAGGAAGTAAATGGTGACAGACAAGACAGACAGGAAGAGACAGAAGGTAAGGTATATTGATTGATGCAACAATATAGGACATTGAGGTGAGGTGAGGTGAGGTAGACGGAAGTGGTGTTGAGGTACACACACACACACACACACACACACACACACACACACACATTGGCGGTAAAGGTTAAACTCTCACACACAAACTCATACATACATGCATAACAATACCGCAACACACACACACACACACATACACACAATAGTCAAAGATAATACACATACACACAATACAATATATCATAATACAATACGCACACATACAAGCACACACACACACAAGCACACACACACACACAATAGACAAAGCACACACACACAAACACACACTAGATAGAATACACACATACACACACATTACAGAAAACACATACACACACGCACACACACTAGATAGAATACACACACACACACACACACACTAGACAGAAAACACACACACAAACACTAGACAAAAAACACACACACACACACTAGACAGAAAACACACAAACACACACACACAGAGCAGCAGCAACGGGGAGATATTATTTTTTTCTGGGGGGGGGGAGGTGGGGAGGGGAGGGAGAAAGGGGGAGCGATATCCAAATTTTTAACTCCAATATTTTTCTCCCTACACAAAGGAAGGGCCCACGAAGGTAAAAATACAGGGACACTCAAAAACTTATGCATACGCTGTTTCCACGAAGAGAGAGGGGGGGGGGCGCGGGGGGGGGGCTTGAAAACTCTTAGGGGGGCAAAAATAGTCCACTGGGTTGGGTCATGCCAGTGTAGGGGGGGGGGGGAGGAGGGGGTGTAGTGAGGGGGGGAGAAATGGGGAGGGAGAGTGTTGTGGGGCAGGGTGATTTTATTTTTTATTGTTGTTGTTGTCCCATTGTAGCTTGTAAATACTGTATATTATTCTATAATCACAGTACTATAATCCAGGTTATTTCTGTATTATTATTATTACTATTATTATTATCTATTTTATTATTACTATTAGTTTTTATTTAGCCTGGGAAAAGTGTATTGTACCTGCTGCCCCGTTGAATTTCTTGCGAATTTTGCTAAGTGTAATAATGGAAGGCAAGACAAAAAAAAAAAAAAAAAAATTGTACCTAACCTGGCCTTTACCTGCAGATTATAAACACTGGAATGAAGGCTAAAAGTTTATATGGGTCCTTAAAGGGTCATATTACTTAGAAGGGAAGCAGTGGTGTAGACAGGATTAAATAATATAATTAAAAATAAAAGCACTATAGTATACGGAGTTTGTTCACGGGTTTTGATTTATTTACTATTATTATTATTATTATTATTATTATTATTATTATTATTATTATTATTATACCTTTGTGAATAGTGTAGGTTAGGCTGTTGGGTTCATGAAGCATATACGGTACTATTTTTTGAGCTTTATGTATGTACAGTTGGACACATTAATTCGTAGTACAGCCCAGCAGGTGGAAAGATGCTCAACTCCTGACCAGACCAATATCAGGTTACTCAGCCACCAATAATTAAGATATACCAAAGGCAGAAACAAACAATGATTACTGATGGTGACGATAAACAAATTAATAGCCTAGCCTACCAGAAAATCATTAGTTAGTCTAGCCTAGTCACTGGTTAGGCTACTGCTGGTAATTATTAAACTTTATCTTCGATTAAAAGTTCTCTTCGTCGCTCAGTTTCCATTATTTATGACGGATTTGTCTTTGAGAGAGAGAGAGAGAGAGAGAGAGAGAGAGAGAGAGAGAGAGAGAGAGAGAGAGAGAGAGAAAAATTATTATTATTATAGTAATCGTCGTAGTAGTTGTAACTAGAATGGCAGTAGTAGAAACCACAGTGTATATACTTTAAAGTATATACACTGTGGTAGAAACAGTCAAGTGTGTGTATATATATGTGTGTGTGTGTATGTGTGTGTGTGTGTGTGTGTACATTTACCACACGTGTTGTTTGTTCAATAATCCTAAGAGAGACCACATCAGAATTTGAGCCTGGTGCTACTTGGACTGCCTTGAGAACAAGTACCCTCGTTAGTACATACACACACACACACACACTTCTATACTACTTCAAGGGATTAGTATACTTTTGGTACAATGGAGTGCCTTGATTCCTCCAAAGTATGCCAGGAAACAGAACCAGATGAACAAAAACAATGGTGTCCTGTCGCTTGGTATAGTTTGGAGGAATCAGTTGCTGCTCCAGATTTACCAACACTGCACTGTCCTCCTTTATGGGAAATTAGAAGACTACCGGTACTGATTCCTCCAAACTATGCCTTGAAACAGAACCCCTCCATATAAAATCATACAGGGATGTGTTTTATAGACGAGTTTGGAGGCCTACATAGACTCCAAATTGACCACAAAAGGTTACTTCCCTTAACTTGCTCCCCCACAACACAACAACAGCTCGTTATACGAATTTGGTGAAGAAGAAAAAAAAATAACACACATCTGCATAAGGTTTGTTTTTCTGGTACATCTGCAAGGCGTAAGAGGACGTGGTGTGCATATATGTGCATGTGTGTGTGTGTGTGTGTGTGTCAGTGAGTGTGCGTGCTGATAATTTGTTGTGTGTTTGTGTGTGTGTATGTATGTGTTGACCCAGGGCCTCTCTAAGTGTCAGTGTGTGTGAGCATGTGTTTGTATGTGTATTATATATGTTTTGCACAGTATTCAAGAGAGAGAGAGAGAGAGAGAGAGAGAGAGAGAGAGAGAGAGAGAGAGAGAGAGAGAGAGAGAGAGAGAAAGAGATTACAAAAACGTATGGGAAGACCTGTGTGAGAGAGAGAGAGAGATTACAAAAGCTATGGGAAGACTTGTGTGTGTGTGTGTGTGTATGTGTGTAGGGATCATCAGGTGAGACCAAGCATGGAAAGTGTGTCACCGCCAGCAGTCATGACAATCGGGAAGGCAAGATGACAAGTTAGGTCAGGTCAGGTCAGGTCTGGAAGCGTCATGCAAAGAGCTTTACTGACAGTTTCATTATACTTTTTCAGGTCAGGTCAGGTCGCATTCAGGCAGGCAATGAAGTTTTATTGATGTTTCACTACCGTATTATTTCTTAAGGTAAGGTCAAGTCAGGTCACACCTAGCCAGACAAGGAATTTCTATTACCTTTCCACTATGATAATATTATAACCTATAGACCTATCCATCTCACCTAACTACATTACTCTACCTCACCTTCACCATAATACACTCACAGTTTTTAAAAGATCCATTAGCATACTTTTCCTCCTCTGTCTATTTTTTTTGACCTTCCTCCTTCCTCTTCTTTTCAGTCCCTCTTATCATTTTTTCCCCTCTCTTTTCTCCCCCTACCTACCTAGTATATACCTTCTCCCTCTCCCCCCTCTCACCCATCCACTCAATCATCCCTTCCCTCTCCATGCCACTCCCATTCATACATCTATCCATATATAGGTTGTTAGCCTATCCCCTACTCCGCCCTCAATGGATAGGTCCACCCCCCTTCCTCTCCCCTCCCAATCTTGTTATACAATCCTTCCCCTCCTTCCCTCCGTCCCTCTATCCCCCACTTTCCTTTCCTCCTTCACTGTTCATCATCCCATATCCATCTATCCTCTCCCTCCCCCCTTTCCATATCCATTTACTCCATTCTTCCACCCATTCCTCCCTCCCTCCCTTCCACTCCCATTCTCTTCATCCCCTATCCATACCATCCGTTTACACCCCTCCCTTCGTCCCACCCATCCATTTACTCTTCTCTCCAACCCCTCCTCCTCCTCTCTCACTCCCTACTCCATCCACCATAGCATACCTCTCATCCATTTACACCCCCTCCTCCCTCCTTCTATTACGGTCCCTCCCATCCATCTCCTCCCCTCCCCCCCCTACCACCATCAGCATCACGGCAAAAACTGACCGACATCACAAAAATCCCAACAGGCAGGCTTGGCTGGGCTGGCAGGTGGATGAGGGTGTTTGTATCTACGCCCACACTGCCCTGGCTACGACTTAGGCTTTATACACACACACACTTTGGGAACTCTTTTAATATATAAAAAAGTTAGTTAGGGCGATGAGAAGTTGTGATGCAGAGAGAGAGAGAGAGAGAGAGAGAGAGAGAGAGAGAGAGAGAGAGAGAGAGAGAGAGAGAGTGAATGTATGTAATTTATTTTTATGTTATGACAGAGGGGGAGATGTCTGGCCCTTATCTGATTTTGAGAAAGAGAGAGAGATAGTGTGTGTGTGTGTGTGTGTGTGTGTGTGTGTGTGTGTGTGTGTGTGTGTGTGTGTGTGTGTGTGTGTGCATTATTTGTCAGATATTCTAACCTAACTTGAACTTACTAAACCCCATCACTTCTCCACAACTCTCTATACGGTATTATCTTTGCCATTCTCAAGATTCCACTGCTTTACTAATGGCCAATCAATGGAAGGTACAAACATACATTCTGGGTCAATAGTTATTATCTACCCTTCTGAACCTCTCTCTCTCTCTCTCTCTCTCTCTCTCTCTCTCTCTCTCTCTCTCTCTTATAAAAATCTTAGTAAAATACATCTCTCTCTCTCTCTATCTCACATACTTATCTTAATAGTAATATACTGTATATAAATTTCCTCTTTCTCTCTCTCTCATAATAATCTTAATTGTAAAGTACATCTCTCTCTCTCTCTCTCTCTCTCTCTCTCTCTCTCTCTCTCTCTCTCTCTCTCTCTCTCTCTCTCTCTTAACGAACTTTTTAACCTTATTGCTTGGTACTCTAAGGACGAAAATACAAGCAACAACAAACAGCATCAAGGCAAGAAGACAAATAGATAGTTGCAGTATAGTGAACCCGAGGATGGGAAGTACACAAAACAAACAAATGTCTTGGAATAACGGAACCAGAACCCCAATAATTATATATATACGAAGACGAACCCGAAGGAATACCACCATAATAATAATAATACCCGATAAAAAAAAAAAGTAGTAGGGTACAGATGCCTCCAAAACCTTCGAGACACTTCCAGCTAGATCCAAGCAGGTAGTATCTCGAAATATTTTGGAGGCAACTGTACCAAGCAAACCTTACACTCAAAAAGAGATGCAATACAAAAACGAGCAATATTACAGTACTGTATTATTAAACATTATAAGAAGATACTGTATTGTATTCCCTACACCCGATGACACTGTACAATCACCCGATAGCGATAGGTACTGTACTGACTGTATATAACAAAAAAATGATGTTCACTTTCCTAATCCTAATGTAGCCTAATGGTACACTTGGCTACATTATCCTAAATAAATTGAAATGTTGTATACTGTCTCAATTTCCACCACAACCAGTATTAACCACCATTTAACAAAACTACTACTACTACTAATAATAATAATAATAATAATAATAAGTAATAATAATAATAATATCAATACTATTACTATCATGGTATCATTTCCACCACTACCAGAATTAACCACTATTTAACATAACTACTACTACTATTACTACTACCAGAATATCAACAATACCACCAATACCACATTACCACAAACACCATCATCATTCTATACCACAACTAAAAGTACGAACCTTATCAACATTCATAACAGTCATTCATCATTATCAGCAACACAACAACAACAACAACTCTTTAATGCATTACATGGATATAATAACCGCTTTTATGAGGCACTGTTGTTATCCTTGAAAACACACACACACGCACAGTCACACATTCAGAGTACAAACACACACAGTCACACACACACACACATTAACTCAGAGTGGGAGTAGCCAAATGGAGGGAAGAATGAAGTGCAGAGAGGAAAGGGAGTGTTGAAAGGGAAGGAAGGAAGGAAGGAAGGGAGGTAGGAGAGGGAGGGGAGAAGTATTGATGTGAATGGTAGAGAAAGAGAAGAGGACGAGGACAAATGGGAAGAGGGAGGATGGGGGGGAGAAGAGGGGTGCCAGGTGGAGGAGGAGGGGAGAGGGTGAGAGCCAATGAAGAGGAGGGAGGGGATGGGGGATGGGGGGATGGGGGGATGGGGGTAAGGGGGTGCCAATGAAAGTCACTAATCGTTTCGCAACATCCTGGGGGAAGGAGAGGAGAGGACAAAGAGGAGAGGGAGAGGAGAATAAGGAATGGGAACGGAGGAGGAAGAGAAAATACGAACAGTAAGGGACGAAACAAATAAAGAAAAGGAGGTCAGGACTTGGTGATAAATATGGGGAGGAAAGGAATATGAAAAGAAACAAAATACAAGTAAAGAAACATGAGAGAAATGGAACGAAAAAGGAGAAAGAAACGAGAATGGAGGTGGGTGGAGGGTACAGCAATGAAAATTACATACCTCCACCCTTTCTCTATCTCTCTCTCCCTCCCTCCCTCTGAAAATAAGGCTGTCAGCATTACCTACAGTCCGTTAAGATCATACGGTACCATAATAAGTCTAATTATATGGTAATTATATATTAATATCAACATTATTTCCGAATATAATACAGTATCATACTCATATACTACGACCCTTACTTTAATCATCATATAACATCAACAAGAACCACAACAAATAATAATAATAATAATAATAATAATAATAATAATAATAATAATAATAATAGTAATACTCCATTTTCCTTTTTTTAAGTGGTGGGGAGGAAACAGCGCCAAGGGTAGAAGAAAAAGAAAGCCGAATAGCCTACAGAAGTAAAGAAAGAGTAGGTAGCCTACCCAGTGAAATAGGTCACGCAAACAATCACTCACTCCCCTTTACGAGCAAACGATATTCACAGCTCCCCCCCCCCCCAAGTTCTTGCATCAACGACGTAGGTACTGAACTTTACTTAGCCTTGGTGAGGTATACCATAAAAATAATAATAATAATAATAATCAGGGGTGCATATAAATTAACATACAGGTGTTGGTAGTCCTCTTTATAACTGACAACAGCTGCTCTGCTCTTCTCGGCCTCTCTCCTCTCCACACTCCTCATCACCACCTGCATCACTCTCCCTCCTTCACCACCACAAACTACTAGCTATCCCTCCATCACCACCACCATCCCTCTCTCTCCTTTTTTTTTTTATAGCTATCCTTCCTCCACCATCAGCACCAACATTACAGTCGCCATCACAGTCCCTCTCCTCTTCTTACAATTCATCCCACCCTTCACCATCACTATACTCGCACTGTTATCTCTTCCATCATCACCATCACTCCCTCAGCACCATCATTCATACCCTTCTCGTACCATCCTCACCACCACAATCACTATTCACATTATTTATTTCCACCATTCCCATGTCTTCGCCACAATACGATACGATACGATATTATAAGGTCTTGTCCAACACTCGCAGAAGACTTATTATTATTATTATTCGCCTTTGGTACAAGTGCCAATTCTCTCTGAAACGTTGTGGTTACAGGCCATGTTTTCGTATCAAACTAATAATATAAATATCGAAGAAAAGATCTTCAGCAATGCCTTGTCAGACTATAACAAATGGGATTTTCTGTCAGCAATGCAGCCTAACCTGATGTGATGGCGGGAAGTATGTTTTTGCCCCCTCTGGGTCTCGTGCACTTTCAATACAAAACACTGGGGCAATACACTGAAATACTGCCTCATCATTTTATAACATACATCCCTTACCCCCAGGCAAAACCATCAATCCTAACACAACTTTCCTCTCAGATTTATTGCCCTTTGTGTAGAGAGGTAATAAGGGGTGAGGACGGTGTCAGAATTGATGTTACAACACCGATATATCTATAGACAATCATTTTAACAAGTACAGGGACGTCTTAAGGGATGATACACTTAATGGTAAATTGGAGGGTTAGCGAATCCTCCAAACTATGGCACGAAACAACAGATTCCATTTTAGTAACATTGAGGTTATTTATATCCTGGCAAAGTTTGGAGGAATCAATATAATTATAACCTTCCAATTCACCAACAATAAAATTTCCCCTTTCAATATTTGACAGCTTTTGTATTTTAGTTTGACGAAGCTAACTACACTTTAACAAATGTAATAAGCAGGAGACTAAATGCTCTGAAATCATGCAGCCAACTCACTAACAAAAGAATGATCATAACAGTGGTTGACAACAATGTGTGTATCTAAACTTATTGAAGCCTATATATACATAAAGCAATAACTGATTAGGAAGGTTAAGCATGGACCGAAAAACACTAGGAAAAAGTGGTGTTTAGTATTTTCTAAACAAGATTTAGCATCGAGTTTTGCATGGATTTAGAGAAACTTTTGTCAGACATATAAATAAAACCATAAACTTTAGCTTCAACTTCCTACTGACGCCACACTTGTCAAATTATATATTTTCCAACATTTCAACGGCGGCACCACCTTTCTGTACCATACATAGGCAACGCCACAGACATACATCTGATCTGATCTGATACCAACACATATTAGGGTACACTTAGTTGTAATTTGGGAGGCAGGGCGGGGTGCAAGATGTTGGGGAGGGAGAAAAGAATAGTGGAAGGAGGAGACGAAGGGGAATAATGAGGAATATAGGAGAGGTGGTAGGGAAATGAAAAGAGGAGAGAAAAAAGGGTGATGGGAGAAAAGAAATGAGTGAGGATGAGGGGAAGTGAGAAGAGAGTGAGGGATTGAGAAGCGAGATGAAAGGGAAGAATATAGACGTGAAGGTTTTAAATATACAATCATGTAAGGTACTCGCTTAGTTCCCACACATTTCTCTCTCTGCATGGACCTTGAAAATAAATCTGGGAGATATCAGCAGTAGCCCTTCAGACGCCCAAAAATAGTCATGATCCTATAAGCTTAATGAAGGATTGGGTTGATAGCACAGACCCCTTGGTTAAAAGAACTATCCCACACCTACTGGACCTGGTTACTCACTATTCAACTCTTGACCTTGTTGTAACCTTTGATGGACTTATGTAACAAACAGACTTTAATTAAAACTTTGCCTCACGCGAGAGATCTAGATCTACACGCACACAAACACACACACGGGTTTAGCGGCTTTAGCCTACCTACCTACAAGCACTCAACCTACCACACTCAACGTTGGCACATCCACCACATGCAACACAGATAATGCACACGCACATCTCTAGGGACACACGCAAAGGTTGGACGGAGATGGAGACTGAAGGTTGACAGAAACGTAAAAAAAAAAAAAACACACACACACCAAAAAAAATCATCCGTACTGAAATATGGAACATTTACAAATGTATTCCACTAATGATAATTATCTATCACCTTTCCCCAACCAGATAAGACGATTAAAAATCCTTTCCTTCAACTCGGATATACAAAAGTATCCCAAGTATTATGATAATATCCAACAGCAGAACACAAACGTCCGTGCAATGCTTTAATTAAATCGTTCGTGTTACTGACTTAGCAAATAATATAAGTTTTCTAACGGGTTCCCGATAGTCAGTACACAATAATGTACATGTTGGTTACCATGTGTGAAACGCGAGTCACTTACTTACGCTATAACACACGCGGAATCATGACTACACGCACAAAACACACACTAAAAGCACTCAAATGAGCGGGAAATGTACCGTGCACACACCAAACTAGAGGTGACGGCGGGAGACTGTGTGTGTGAGTCTTGCTGTGAGTGTGGTGGTGGAATCAGGAGGAGAGGGCCCACGGTGACTCAGTCCTAACCCTTGCAATGGCCATGGCTTCATCTACACTATATCATACTAGTTAAACTTCCCCAGCATCTACTTATGATAATTATATTTCACTGCCACTCCACCTCATAGTTTACAGAGCAATGGAGTAGCTGCACTATCTTCAATACATCTTAATCCATGCTTCGTATTCACGTCGCGAAAATGACCAAGTTCAAATTAAACAAACAAGGATTATTTCGTTTTCTCTGGCTACTAAAACAAGGGCCGGAACCCCGTCATAATAACGTTTAAATTCTCATGGCGTTTTTCTAGCTTCACACAAGAACATAATTATCATGTAATTTCCGTATTCCATTATGAGGGTGTTAATTTCATATGACCTTGATTATTATCTTGGTATGTTGTGACGTTGGAAATTAACATGTGTGTGAGGATGTTAAGAATTCATGTATGCAATTGTGTGGAAATAGATGTGAGGCAGAAACTATTATATGTATTATGCAGTAGATGAATGTCATAATTATATACGTACGTACATACTAGTTGTTGTTGTTGTTGTTGTTGTTGTTGTCACCCTAGAACTGATCAGTCAATAGTTACCTGAAAAAGAGAAAACAATTATAAATATATGTTTGTTGCATAATAATAATAATAATAATAATAATAATAATAATAATAATAATAATAATAATAAATAAGTAAATAAATAAATAAACAAAACAAAACACACACATACACACATAATAATAACCTATGGTGAAGTAGTCTAGTTTCGGGAAAAAAGTTATATATCCTTCAACTTTGACACACACACACACACACACACACACTTTATTACCTCCCCAAGTTAAAGGAAGTGAGGAACGAGTTTAAAGTTGAAACCGACCAACTTTCTTTCTTTCCTTCCTTCCTTCCTTTCTTTCTTTCTTTTTCTTCCCTTTCCTTCCTTCCTATAATTCTTCCCTTTCTTCCTCCCTATCATTCTTCCTATAATTCTTCCCTTTCTTTCTTCCTTCCTTCCTTCCTTTCTTTTCTCTTTTCTTCCTTTCTATCATTCTTTTCTTCCTTCCTTTCCTCTTTTCGTCCTTTCTATCATTCTTCTCTTCCTTATTTCCTTATTTAGTTCCTTTCTTCTTTTCTTCTTCCCATACTAATTTCTCTATCATCCATCCTTTCTCTTTCTTTCTGTCTTTCCTGCCTTTCTTATTTATTTCCTTTCTTCCTTTCTATCATTCTTCCTTCCTTCCTTCCTTCCTCCCTTTTTTCTTCCTCCTTTCCATCCCATTTGATTTCGCCCTCCGGAAACCACACACACACACACACACACACACACACACACACTGAAATAGAAACCCAAGACAAAACACACACACACACACACACACACACACACTGATGACTGAGAGGACATTACGTTGTTGTATACAGTAATAATAATAACAATAATAATAATAATAAAAATAATAATAATAATAATAATAATAATAATAATAATAATAATAACAATAATAATAATAATAATAATAATAATAATAATAATAATAATAAAAATAATAATAATAATAATAATAATAACAATAATAATAATAATAATAATAATAATAATAATAATAATAATAATAATAATAATGAGACTTAACAAAAACAAAAAAAATGACAAACTGTAATAACAACAACAACAACAACAACAAGAAATATAAAAAGGAGAAGAAGAAGAAGAATCCCATAATAATTACAAGATCAAGGAACAATAAGATTTACTAAACTAATCCTATCTATATTCTCTCTCTCTCTCTCTCTCTCTCTCTCTCTCTCTCTCTCTCTCTCTCTCTATAATCCCTGACCAAATCCTCAATCATTATTATTATTATTATTATTATTATTATTATTATTATTATTATTATTATTTGTTGTTGTTGATGAGTCCCATTATTATTTTTATTATTATTATTATTATTATTATTATTATTATTATTATTATTATTATTATTATTATTATTATTTAGTTATTGGGTTTTATATATGTTTGTTTATTTTTTAGGCTCGCCGAATACTTCCTTCTCAAAACTTCAAAACAACACCACGAAACAGACTGAGTACCTACTAAATAATACTATGTTATTACGTAGTACCACTTAATATACTTACTGGTAGCAAGTAGTATGGTAATGGTAGTGGTAGGTAGGTAAATAGTGGTAGTAATAGTGGTTGTTGTTGTTGTTGATGTTTTTGTTGTTATTGTGATTAAAGATGAGGTGGTGGGTGGTAGTGGTGGTAGTGGTGGTGGAGTATTAGTGGTATTAGTTATGGTAGTGGTAGTGGTAGTAGTTATGGTAGTTGTTTACGGTGGGCGGGTAGCGGAAGAAGTCATGTGACCTTTGACCTGACCCTTCCACTTCCTCCACAGCCTCTACTTACTCCACCACTACCACTACCTCCACTACCACTACTACCACTACTATCTTACCACCATTACTACCATCACCACTATCACTACCACCAGTACTACCACCACCATAAATATTTCACCACTATCACAACTACCAACACAACTATCACCACTACTACTATCACCACCACCACTACTACTATCACCACCACAACTCCCATAACCACAACTACCACTACCATCACCTCTACTACCAATACTACCATCACCACTACCACTACTAGCAAAAGTTGTATATTGTTGTTGTTGTTATTGATGTTGTTTGTGTGATAGGGTCGACTGGATAAAAATGGTAGTAGTAGTAGTAGTAGTAGTAGTAGTAGTAGTAGTAGTAGTAGTAGTAGTAGTAGTAGTAGTAGTAGTAGTAGTAGTAGTAGTAGTAGTAGTAGTAGTAGAAGTAGTAGTAGTAGTAGTAGTAGTAGTAGTAGTAGTAGTAGTAGTAGTAGTAGTAGTAGTAGTAGTAGTGAAAAGAGTTAAAAATAGTTGTATAGATGTAGTGAAAGAGGAGTGAATGGTGGTAAAGTGTTGGTTACAAATGTTGGTAGGTGTGTGAGGATGGTGGTAGTGGTGTTGAAAATGTTGATAGGTAAAGAAATGTTGGTAGGAAAAGAAATGTTGGTAGGAAAAGAAATGTTGGTACGAAAAGAAATGTTGGTAGATGTATATAAATGTTGGTAGGTGTATATAAATGTTGGTAGGTAGAGAAATGTTGGTAGGTAAAGAAATGTTGGTAGGTAAAGAAATGTTGGTAGGTAAAGAAATGTTGGTAGGTAAAGAAATGTTGGTAGGTAAAGAAATGTTGGTAGGTAGAGAAATGTTGGTAGGTAAAGAAATGTTGGTAGGTGTATGAAAATGTTGGTAGGTAAAGAAATGTTGGTAGGTAAAGAAATGTTGGTAGGTGTATATAAATGTTGGTAGGTAGAGAAATGTTGGTAGGTAAAGAAATGTTGGTAGGTAAAGAAATGTTGGTAGGTAAAGAAATGTTGGTAGGTAAAGAAATGTTGGTAGGTAAAGAAATGTTGGTAGGTAAAGAAATGTTGGTAGGTAAAGAAATGTTGGTAGGTAAAGAAATGTTGGTAGGTAAAGAAATGTTGGTAGGTAAAGAAATGTTGGTAGGTAAAGAAATGTTGGTAGGAAAAGAAATGTTGGTAGGTAAAGAAATGTTGGTAGGTAAAGAAATGTTGGTAGGTAGAGAAATGTTGGTAGGTAAAGAAATGTTGGTAGGTAGAGAAATGTTGGTAGGTAAAGAAATGTTGGTAGGTAAAGAAATGTTGGTAGGTAAAGAAATGTTGGTAGGTAAAGAAATGTTGGTAGGTAAAGAAATGTTGGTAGGTAAAGAAATGTTGGTAGGTAGAGAAATGTTGGTAGGTAAAGAAATGTTGGTAGGTAGAGAAATGTTGGTAGGTAAAGAAATGTTGGTAGGTAAAGAAATGTTGGTAGGTAAAGAAATGTTGGTAGGTAAAGAAATGTTGGTAGGTAAAGAAATGTTGGTAGGTAAAGAAATGTTGGTAGGTAGAGAAATGTTGGTAGGTAAAGAAATGTTGGTAGGTAGAGAAATGTTGGTAGGTAAAGAAATGTTGGTAGGTAAAGAAATGTTGGTAGGTAAAGAAATGTTGGTAGGTAAAGAAATGTTGGTAGGTAGAGAAATGTTGGTAGGTAAAGAAATGTTGGTAGGTAAAGAAATGTTGGTAGGTAAAGAAATGTTGGTAGGTAAAGAAATGTTGGTAGGTAAAGAAATGTTGGTAGGTAAAGAAATGTTGGTAGGTAAAGAAATGTTGGTAGGTAAAGAAATGTTGGTAGGTAGAGAAATGTTGGTAGGTAAAGAAATGTTGGTAGGTAAAGAAATGTTGGTAGGTAAAGAAATGTTGGTAGGTAAAGAAATGTTGGTAGGTAAAGAAATGTTGGTAGGTAAAGAAATGTTGGTAGGTAAAGAAATGTTGGTAGGTAAAGAAATGTTGGTAGGTAAAGAAATGTTGGTAGGTAAAGAAATGTTGGTAGGTAGAGAAATGTTGGTAGGTAAAGAAATGTTGGTAGGTAAAGAAATGTTGGTAGGTAAAGAAATGTTGGTAGGTAGAGAAATGTTGGTAGGTAAAGAAATGTTGGTAGGTAAAGAAATGTTGGTAGGTAAAGAAATGTTGGTAGGTAAAGAAATGTTGGTGTAGTTGACTTAGATAGTGATAATTTATAGGGTGTTATCATCTTATCAGCTTTATATCACACTGTATGATAACACCACTCACACTAATTAAGTATACACACACACACATACATACATACATACACATACATACATACATACATTCATATTATAACCTACATACATACATTCATTCATTCAGTGTATACATTTATATTGAACATTACATACACACATACAGTACATGTACATTTATACATACATACATACATGCATTCATACATATATAACATACATTCATACATTCATACATACATATACATTTATACAGTACATACATACACATACATACACACATTTATGCATTCATACAGGCATACAGTATCTACATATATATATTTATACATACATACATATATGAATACACATACATTTATACATACATAGCCTATATATATATATATACACACATACATACATACTAGTTAAGTATACATTACACACACACACACACACACACACACACAGGGTACACATTTTATTAGTATAGAGTCGTTAAAATGTGCGTTCACTCAAGTACACACACACACACACACACACACACACACACACACACACACACACGCACACACACACACACACACACACATATGAATGTTGCTCCACTTTCACATACATACATACATATACATACTGTACATGCATTCATACAACACTTAAAAGATAATTATATACTCACACACACATACACACACACACATATGATCCACTTTCACACACACACACATACAAACAAACCAAACCCATGTAAATACTCAGGGAACGAAAGATGTAAACAGAACAGAAGAAGAAGAAGAAGAAGAAAATGAAGAATCCATTTCAACACAAACATTACAGTATAATTTCTCAGTCAAGTGTTAATGTAATTGCTCACTCACACACACACACACACACACACACATGATGTAATTGCCCACTCACTTACACACACACACACACACACACATACACACATGATGTAATTGCCCACTCACTTACACTTACACACACACACACACACACATATGATGTAATAGAGTTGGGCACATTCTACAAGTGTGTGTGTGGTGTTGCTGTTGAGGCCAATACTAGAACTGTATGTATGTATGTATGTATGTATGTATGTATGTATGTATGTGCACTCGAGTCCCTTAAATTCGCGACCCCGTCCCCAAATGTTTATGTTATTGTTTATGTTATGTATGTCATCTTCAGAGCTGGTAATAACGTTGTGTGGGGAAGGTGTCATTGTATATAGGTGAAAGATAGATTGATTGTTGAGCTGGTAACACTGTGTGGGGAAGGTGTCATTGTAAGTACATACATACATAGGTGAAAGGTTGTATCATGTCCCTCTATACTATTTTATGTTCCACCTATATACTCTGATTCCTCCCCAAATAAATGTTACCAGCTAAAATGACATAAATATCTACTAAGTACGTGGTCGCACTCTGATTCCTCCTCCAATCAATGTTACCAGCTCAAATGGCATAAACATCTAAGTTCCGTATACGTGTGTCGCGAATTTACAAGCTCGGGTGTACGTACTTAGAAGAAGGGAAGGTTTGGGTTGGTTGGTGTTGCCTTTGGTGGGGTGAAGGGGTCGAGTTTATTATTATGTTGTGATTGGTGGAGTTAGTGCTTGTTGTTGTTTGTTGTTTGTTTTTGTTGTTGTTGTTGGTGGTTACAGTGGTGTTGTTGTTGTGGTTGATGTTGTTGATGATGATGATGATGATGATAAAGATGGTGATAATAATGGTGGAGATATAGTCGCTGTTAGTGATGATGAAGACGAAGAAAATGATGATGATGGTGATGGAGATGTAGTAGCTGTTGATAATGGTGATGATGGTGATGGTGATGATGATAGTGAAGAGGGTGGAGACATTTCCTAAGGAGCTCTAGCAATCAAGATGTATGATGCTGTTTTTGAGTAAAGTTAATGATAAGGCCGTGATAACCATAATGATAATAATATTGCTGATAATGATTACTAGGAAAAGGTTGTAAATCGCTGCTTGCTGCTTCTCTCTTGTACCTGTAGATCTGTAAAAAAATGTGAATCTCCTTATAATTTTGATCACTTTTTTTTATCTTTGAATAGGTGCAATGAGGACACACAGACAGATAGACATACATACAGACAGACAGGTGACGCCACTCGTGCACCTGTCCCTCCCTACCCTACCCTACCCTACCCTACCCTTGCCCTCCCTGCCGTCACACTCAGCAACCCACTTCAACATGTCAACTGCATGTCACACTCCTTCACAACCAAATTAATGCATCGACAACAACAATAGTAGCATCCCACCACCACCACCACTACTACCACCACTACCACTACCACTACCACCACCACCACCACCACCACTACCACTACTACCACCACCACTACTACTAC
>JAWZYT010004426.1:0-23084 GCA_034508575.1 Petrolisthes manimaculis
TCCTCCTCCTCCTCTTCTTTCCTTCCTCCTCCCTCCTCCTCCTCCACTTCCTCCTCTTCTTTCCTTCCCCCTCCCTCCTCCACATCATCCTCATCCTCTCCCTCTCCTCACCCCTTTCATCCTCCCTCTCCTCTCTCTCTCTCTCCTCTCCTCACCCTTTCATCCTCCCTCTCCTCCTCACCCCTCCCTCATTAATTAATCCTCTTCCCTCTCCCTTTTCACCCTCCCATTCCTCACCCGTTCACCCTCCCATTCCTCACCCGTTCACCCTCCCTCCCCATCCCCCACCCCCCTCCCTCCCAAAAAAGAAGATAAAAAAAATGAGCGAAAGAAAATGTAAACGGAAATAAAAACTGGATCCACTCCATTCCTGACTCTTACTTATGACCTTCCCATTTTTCCTCGTCCACCCTCCAATATATTCAGCGATTGGCGTGTGTGTGTGTGTGTGTGTGTGTGTGTGTGTGTGTGTGTGTGTGAGTGTGTGTGTGTGTGTGTGTGTCCGTGTGTGTGTGTGTGTGTTCTTCCATCACCTGTCACTATATTTTTTCCTTTTTATTTCAATTCTTTCCCTTCCATCTTTCTCTCTTTCCACTAATTGCCATCTTCTGCCTTCCCTTCTCCCTTTAATCTTCTTCTATTATGCCTCCTCCAATCTATTTTCTCCTTCCATATCCTCCCCTTCCTTCCTTCCTTCCTTCCTTCTTCTCCTTCCATTCCTCTACTCTACTTCTACCTACTCACTCACCCTTTCCATCCCCTCCCCCCCAAATCCCTTCACCATCCCTCCCCCCCCAAACCCCTCCACCATCCCCTCCCCCCCAAAACCCCTCCACTATCCCCCCCTCCCTCAAAACCCCTCCCCCCTTCCTAAACAAAAATCTTAACTATCCCTTCCCCCCCCACCCCGAAAAAGAAAACTCCACAAACCCCCCCTCTCCTCATCGCTTCCCCCCTGCCCTCCCCCCCCCGTCTTAATGTATGCCATTATGTAGGAGGGAAAAATCAGCACTGAACTAATCTGATCCGTGTGTGTGTGTGTGTGTGTGTATGTGTGTGTTTTCACCTTCCATTTAGCTGTCTGACAGGCTAATTATTCATCTATCTATCTATCTATCTATCTATCTATTCAGCTCATGGCATAATTAATTGGCAATAAGGATAATCTACCTACCTATCACTTATAGGCTACCCTTTTATTATTATTATTATTATTATTATTATTATTATTATTATTATTATTATTATGTTCATTTGGTTTGTTTCTTGGCATACTTTGGAGGAATCATGGCGCTACAATCTACTATCTATCTATCTATCCCCTTAATTAAGGTACTGGTATAGTCTATAGTCTGTTAGGCTGGTCATCTCATCTATATACAAAAAAAGGAAATAAAAATCTATAGGCCTATATGTATTCCTCAGAGAAAATTGACTCTTGGAAATAATTTGTATATTATGGTGTGTTTTCATAATTTATATTATGGTGTGTTTTCATTATATATTATGGTGTATTTTAATAATCTATACATATTATACACGCAGGAAAATATATATATATAGCTTAATGTAAATTGAGCCCGACGATGCTCACCTTTATTTCCTGCCACATATATATATATACATACAGTACCGAAATTATAATCTGGAGAGAGAGAGAGAGAGAGAGAGAGAGAGAGAGAGAGAGAGAGAGAGAGAGAGAGAGAGTAAAGTGGTGGGATCTTATAGAATGATATGGGGGTGCGGTGGAAGAGGGAGGGGGTGGAGGAGAAGGATATATAAGTGGGGGAAGAAAAAGGGTGGAGGTAAGGTGGATATATATGATAGAGGAAGGGGGGGAAATGGTGGAGTCAGGGATTATATAGGTAGACTAAGTGGGGGGGCCGGTGGAGGAAAAGTAGGGGGAGTGGCGGAGGACGGAAGAGAATGGGGGCGGAAGAGAAAAAGGAGGAGACGCGGATGAAGGGCGAGGGCGGGGAGGGGGGGAGGAGGAGGGAGGGTGTAAATGGGTAGTAGGTGTGGGTCGAGGCAAATAATTGAAGGGCAGGGAGAGGAAAGATGAGTGAATCAAACACACGTGGGTAATAGAGAGCAATTTTCCCATCAGATTCTAAGGTCGGCCAGTGACTATGAAATTACAGAGTATGAGCCAAAAGCCAAGCCAAGCCAACCCAGCCAAGCCAGCCAAGAGCCTAACCTATGTATGCTATAATACTCACTAGGCTACACTTTGCACTCCCTCTTTGGAATATGACCCTTGCAAAATGATTAGGGTGTTGATGTTGATGATGATGATAATAGTGGTGTTATTAAGTTGGCTTGGTTTATATAGGATGAGGTGGGTGGGATGTTACGTGTGTGTGTGTGTGTGTATGTGTGTGTGTTTGTTACGAGAAACTTACGACCTATACGGACACCCACGTTTCTCTCTCTCTCTCTCTCTCTCTCTCTCTCTCTCTCCACACACACGCGCGTGCATCCTACATAGGCTTACTATACCACAGCCACAGAATGTAAGAACTAACATAACTTATACACACTCTACCCTACCACAACCATTATGTCCACCACCACTACCACCCACGCTACCACTACCACAACCACCACCACCACCACCACCACCACAACAACAACTTCCACCATTATCACCACCACCACACCTTCTACTACCACCACCATCACAACTTCCACCATTACTACCACCACCATCACCACCACCACCACAACTTCTACCACCACCACCACCCACACTACCACAACTACCACCCACACACCCCACCACTTCCGGAACCCAAAAGAGGAGGAGTGTGTGAGGACAACAATGACATAGAGGACTGAAGCCGACTCTCATTTCCATAACAGTGTAGTTGGTTGGTTGGTAAGTAGGCAGGCAGGGGGGGGAAGGGGGGAGGCAGGGGGGTGAGGGGGAGGCAGGAAGGGAATTGAGGAGGAAAGGAGGAAGGAGAGGGGGGAGTTGTGGGAGGGAGGAAGGAGAGGTAGAAGGGAGAGGATGTATTGGGGAAAGGGAGATCGGAGAGAAATAAAAAGGATAGGTGGTAGGAGGAAGGAAAAGAAGGAGAATAAGTCAAGAAAGAAGAAAGAGAGGAATGTTAATATGGAAGAGAGAGAGAGAGAAAAAAATCGGAAGATGTGGACGGGATTAACTTTTGTTTTTCGCTCTCTCTCTCTCTCTCTCTCTCTCTCTCTCTCTCTCTCTCTCTCTCTCTCCTGTGTTAAGTCATTGACCCTATATCACACAACAGGGCCCTTACAGTAAACCCCCATACCCCCCCCCCATTCCTCCCCCAAGGCTCACAATCCCACCCTAGCATCTGGGATTCTCACCCTTACAACATTCACTTCCCTCATTACATAGCCTCTTGTTATTAACCCAAAGGCGGCAAGAGAGAAATGGAAACGACCTATTGTCTCAGTCAGTCCAGAGTGGGTATGTAATTATGGTGGTCGTTTTAACCGGAATTCTTATATGTATATACGGCCTATACCACACGGAAGGAAGGTTGTGAATATATCATCACAAAGAGGTGTTCTATTTTTGTTATGTCTGTATACTCCACCAAACCGGACTCATTTATTTATAGACCTAGCCTACTGTATCGATTTTATAAACAGAAAAGATTAGCCTAGCCTAGTAGGGACTCCTTGTTGCTGACTAGGCTATATGTGTAGCCTCCTGTACTGGTGTAGGTTGGGGGATATGTATGTACAGCCACAATCAAATATCCACCCACACTTTCCTTCCATCGAAAAAAATGTGTTGGTAATAATGAGCACCACGTGTGTGATTTTGCAGCACCTCATAATAATAAGTGAGCAGGTTGAGTTGACGTAAGATGTTGTCTGATAATATTTATATAAGACACTGATAGGCCAATACAGTATTTGCAAGATGGAATGAATGTCGGTGGATATTTGATTGTGGTTCATACAGTATAGGTAGGTTGCTTACATTACCCTACAGAGAAGTTTATTCTATTTTGAACACAAACATATCCAATAACACACAAACACACACACATACACCATGGATTTCTCGGGTGCAAACAAGATGTGTACACACTAAATACAGTTATTACCATATCTTTTATAACCTCTCTCTCTCTCTCTCTCTCTCTCTCTCTCTCTCTCTCTCTCTCTCTCTCTCTCTCTCTTCTGTTATAATATATGCCATTTTCCATACGCTTCTCTCCCACCCTTTCCCTCTCTTTCCCCATTTTCCTCTACCATATTCTCTCTCCCTCCGTTTCTCTTTCACTCCCTCTATTTTCCCTTTTCGTATACCATGTTTCTCCCTCCCTCTCTTTCCCTCCTTCACACCTTCTCTTTCCCCTTTTCCTTCCTCCCTTTCCCTCTTTCCCGCCCTCCCTTTCCCTTCATTCACTCCCTCCCTTTCCCTCTTTCACTCCCTCCCTTCCCTTCATTCACTCCCTCCCTTCCCTTCATTCACTCCCTCCCTTCCCCTCATTCACTCCCTCTCTTTCCCCCTTTCCTCCCTCTCTTTCCCCCTTTCCTCCCTCTCTCTCTCCCACAATCCCTTCCTTAACTTCCGTTCACTAATCCCTGGAAATAATAATGAAAATGGATGACTAGTAAACAATGGATTTTTTCTGGCTTCGGTCTGAGAGAGATTTGCTACTTTCTTTCTTTCTCTCTCTCTCTCTCTCTCTCTCTCTCTCTCTCTCTCTCTCTCTCTCTCTCTCAGTCCTCCCCTCTGGTCTTTCTCTCCCCTCTTGCCTATAGGATTACAAACTAGTGAAGGGGAGAACCGCAAATCGCATATATATACAGACAGGCCGCTTTAGACTGGCGAGAAAAAATTAGGCAACCCAAGTCGAGTTTAGGCTAGGCTACACACACACACACACACACACACATTAACAACAAGGGTGATGTGGGGAAGGAAAGGGGTTACAAACAGTAGCCTATAGCCTATAAAATCTATAAAGACAAGCCTAAACTAATCTAGACTGGGTTCGACTAGGCTAACCTAGATTCTGTTCGGTTAGGCAACATCTTCATTCATCCATTCATCTTTATAGCCTAGCCTAGCCTATTTGAGTTAGCCTATTCACATGTTCATTCATTAATAAAAATAACTCTTGTCCAATATAAATAAATACTTTTTTTCTGGTCCCACAACTTCAAATTTTCACTCATTATTCTTATTATTATATCTGACAACAACAACCCCCTCTCTCTCTCTCTCTCTCTATCTTACTCTCCCTCTCTCTCTCTCTCTCTCTTTCAGTTTGGCCACGGATCGGGTAAGGTTGGGGAGGGGGGAGGGGGGGAGGTGGAAGGAAAGGGAAGATGGTCTGAGGATACAAGGCTGAGATTATAAGAAGCCTTTAATAAAATAATGACTTGCTCCTCCTCTGACTTAGATCTTAAGTATACACAGGTGGCTCTAAGCTGTTCCCTCATACATCTGTACCTCATCTATACCTTAACCCAACCTCATCCACACCTCATCTGTACCTCATCCACATCTCAACCCAACCTCATCCACCCCTCATCTGTACCTCATCCACATCTTAACCCAACCTCATCCACCCCTCATATGTACCTCATCCACATCTCAACCCAACCCTCATCCACACCTCAACCCAATCTCATCCACACCTCAACCCAACCTCATCCACACCTCCACCTACCCTCACCCAACCTCACATAATTATATTTACACTCACTCCTTGCTGTAAGCCTCATTCAGTTCTCATTAGCCCTTCACAAACATAGGCTATACGATAAACAACAACACTACACTATAGGCTGATCTAACATAATCTACAGTAAATACCTTTTGCATGGATAGCCTAGGCCTATTGCATAAAGACTGTATTTATACTCTATAAAGTTTATATCTGAGTTTTGTTTATCTATCAGCTCTTGCGTCTAAAGTTTTATCTCATTATTATTAGGTTATACGGTATATTACTATTTAGAGGGATTCATTTTTTTAGTCTAAAATTTTATCTCATTATTATTATTATTATTATTATTACTATTATTATTATTATTATTATTATTATTTAGAGGGATTCATTTTTTAGTCTGAAGTTTAATCTCGTTGGTGTATAGGTATAGGTGCAGGTGAGAGGGTCAGACAGAGGTAGGTAGGTGGGTGGGTGCAGCAGATTAGTGGGAGACAGGCGAGAGATTTCTTTCCCTAATGATCTTTTCGTGTGTGACCTGGGACGTACCGGAGTGGCCTGCAATTACGGGTGTGCTGACCTGACCTGACCTGACCCTGGGATCATCTCGTTAGAGGGGCGGGACAGCCTGTGTTAACCTCATCAATCCAACCAAGGTTTCTATATACTATAAAAAAAAATAATCTAAACTCAATCTATCTTATTCTTTTCTCTCTATCTAACTATTCTTTTCTCTCAATCTATCCCTTCCTTTCTCTCTATCTATCCTTTCCTTAATTTCTTTCAATCTATACTTTCCTTTCTCTCTATCTATCCTTCCCTTAATTTCTTTCAATCTATACTTTCCTTTCTCTCAATCTGTCCATTAATTTCTCTCTATCCTTTCCTTTCTCTCAATTTATTCTTTCCTTTCTCTCAATTTATTCTTTCCTTTCTCTCAATCTATCCATTCCTTTCTCCCTATCTATCCTTTTCTTTCTCTCTATCTATCCTTTCCTGACCTTTCCACACCTTCATCTTTAAGTATACATACAGTATACATTCCATACATGATAGAGCCTTGATTCCTCCAAAGTACCGTAGCCTATATCAGGAAACAGAACCAATGAATAAATATATTGGCATTCTGTTGCTTGGAATTGTTTGGAGGCATCACTCGCTTCAGATACTGTATATATAAAACTACCACTAACACTGTAATATAAATCTCCTTAACCAGACTACAGTAGCTAACTTTTTTTTTTTTTTTGGCAACTCTTCCATGACTGAAATTAACCTTTCCATCTGAGTCCATGTTATCTGTCCAGTCTATCTTATCTTTGCTCTAACCAATTTACGTTTTAGTGCTTTTTATTTTATTTATTTATTATTTTTTATTTTTTTGGATGCTGGTACCAAGCGTCCAAATACACTAAAATAACTCTTTTGCCTCACTCTCCACTCAGTTCAATCAAGCAAAAAATAAACAAAAAATACAAAAATATATTACCCAGCGTGAAATTCTGAGCATAGATACATTTAATTGGCTGTTTTAGAAGACAAATAAATAGAAGACAAAGAAAAATAATCAAACCTACAGAAGCCTATACATGAAGGTTAAATACACCTGGATTATCCTATAGAGAAGCTGAAGGAGGAGTATTACACTTTAGCCTACAATAGAGTACCTTGATTCCTCCAAAGTATGCCAGGAAACAGGACCAGATGAATAAATATAATGGTGTCCTGTTGTTGCTTTGAGTAGTATGGAGGAAACAATTGCTCCAGATAATATTATACTATGCCTACTACCAACACTGTACATACCTTCTTCACGACCAGATGAACAAAAATAATGGAAGTATGTTGCCTGAAATAGTTTGGAGGACTAATTTGCTCCAGAATTGACAAGAGTGTACTACCCCTTTAATAATGAAGGTGGGACAAGATCCACTCCTCTCTAACTAAGCCCCGGAAAATTATAATGAGCCCAGACTGTCGTAAATCACTAGACATTTTCCGCTTGCTTATACCGTCTACAATTTTACGGGTGGATGGGTTGGTTGGTTGGTTGGTGGTGAGTTTGTCTGTCCGTCCCAGTAGCCTAGTCTAATAGCCTAGTAGCTTACAGTGGTGGTTAATTATTTTTGTTTTTGTTTATTTTTAATTTCTAGGATACGGGAACTGATATTATGTTATGATATTATAAATCTGAGACCTTGTGTTGGTAGTGGTGTTTATTATTTACCTCGTACATATATATGGCCATAAATAAGACCTAGAGAAATTTGTCCAGGGGGAATTAGGCTATATATATATATTGAATAGAATAATCATTTAGTGTTATCTATCCAGTAGCTTCCCTTTTACCGTTCACTGTAAAAGTCGTGTTAGTAAAGTAAAACATCTATATTAAACTTTATATAACAATAAAACTGACGAAGGGATTATATAAGATAAAAAAAAATGGTATGACAGTGTCGTCGTTGATGGTAAATTTGGAGCAACTGATTCCCCACCAAAACTATTTCATGCAACAGGTTATCATAATACTTATACATTGGTAATGTTGCCTGACATACTATGGAGGAATCAATTCACTCCATTGTACTCTACCACTGTACCATAATAGAATAGTATATTATATACTATACTATTATGGCACAAAACATAATTGTACTCTATCACATAATACTATCCTATTATGGTAACAAAACATAATTGTGATACTTACGAGTAGCCATGTATTCGCCTTGACTGTGTAAGTATTCCTCTTGTATCGTATAGGACTAAGGATCAAATGTTTCTGGTCATGAAACCTTTACTACTTATCTCGGTCGGCTGTCCAATTTTCAGCTTTTCAGAGCATTTACTTCCAAACAGAAAAAATAACTCCGTCTTCGAATCTCACCTTATAGTATTGATATTCTTAAGATTATGAGACACAGGTGCTAATTAATATAACATCACTAACTTACACTCGAGTCTTGTAACCATACTTATAGTTACCATAGTAGAGTTATAGTTTAGTTATAGTTACCATAGTACAATATTTCACTTTATTATCATGAGTAGAGGGTGTGCATATTTTCTCACTCTCTCTCTTACACGTTAATTTTCAACGCACTACAATAATTTGCATAAACACTGCATTGATAGATTCACTTACAACAACACAAAATTACAAACACTCTCGGAAAGACGAAAAAAAAAAAAAACGCATGGAAAACACTGAACTGCCAATACTCGTCCACATAGCCTAGTCTATGCACTGTAGAGGAAGGCAGGCATGTTGTGTGTGTTTCTAGATTATATTTTCGCATCTCACAACTCTATTTCACTACTCATGGTATCCTGCTGTTTCACACGTTTGCACCAATACTTCATTCACCCACTCACAGATTCTCAGCAGAAGGTATTAAGTGTAGGTATATATTTTATAATGTTTTTTCAGGGTTAATTTACAGAAACGTTCCAACTCCCAAGGTCAGGCTATACTGTATATTATTTCCACAGTGATGCTAACTTGTCAGGTCTGCTTGACGAAATTTCCCCAATTTCAACATCAGATTTTTTTTCTTTTTACCTCAGAAATTCCCTGTTTATTCTTGTGTACAGTACTTACATTGACGGTCGTTTTGGTATTTCAAAGTCTGGTAGAAATATCCCTGTTTACTCTTGAACAATCTTTATATAATTTCCCTCTGTAGACTATAAAATTTCCTTACCATCTTTATATAATTTTCCTGTGTGGACTTCAAAATTCCTTAAAACAGGGAAATTTTCTTGCATCTGCCAAACCAGCAGATCAATTTCTACCATCCTTAGTGCATTCTCTTAATGAATTAATTCTACACCTACACTTTTATACAGTCAATTTTGATCACGATAAAATTAATATAATGCATTGTAAACTAACTGATATTAAAAAAAATAGTTGTTTGAAGTTCTTGTATTTATTTGTAAGGAAGCCCCTGGGTATAGAAAACGAACAATGCTCACTGATGCGCGAGTGATGCGGCGCAGTAACACAAATTAAAGTGTAACCCAGACAGATAGCCCAATGAACATAAATACTACTGTACTACCATTTCTTCCAATCAGCGCTGCCCGAGTTAAGACGGATAAACATTCATTACGTTAACAACATCCATTTGTAGGAAAAAAACATCTTGTAAACTCGTAACATATCGATTCTGGTAACAGTGACTCGTGACAGAATCTGCAAGTGACGTCAGTGAAGGGAGGGAGTTAATCTGTTGGTCGACACACTGAAAAATTATATGATAGATGAGATGAAGCAAGAGTTGAGGCAAAGTTCCGAGCAGACCAACCAAACCCTCAAATCAATCCACAACCCTGACATCTGCTAGTACAGTTGTGGTAAAAAATCCTGCAACTTGGTGAATAAAAGCGAGCTATTTGGTTAAATCTTATGAACCAATTTTGCACAGACCAACAGCTATAGTTTCGGATAATTTTTCGAAGCCATCTCACTGTAAGGTGTTGCAGAACTATTGACCATGACTGTACAGTGTTACCAGAACGAATATGGCACATGTTATGGTGTCTTGTAGTAACACACACACACACACACACACACACAAGTTAAGACACAAAACAAGTATATACACACATGCACACACACACGTTCAACAACAAAAGCAAGTATACACGCTTGCACACAATTAATAAACCAATACACACCCACTTGCCTCAGCAGCAGTTACACACACACACACACACACACATTCATCAGTACACAAAGGGCTGAGAAGACAAGGGTGTATAGGTGGGTCAGATTAAGGTCTCAACTGGGGGCTCCAACAACGAGATAAGAGCCAGGGAACCCATAATTGGCCACACCACAGCCAACACTACCACTACTACCACTACTACTACTACTACCTGCACTATACCCTTCATAACACCACTACTACTACTACTATTTTTTATACTACTACTACAACTACCAGCACTATACCCCTTCATAACACCACTACTACTACTACTACTACTACCTGCACTATACCCTTCATAACACCACTACTACTACTAATACACCCCTTTACAATACCGCTACTACACCCCTTCACACCACCACCACGTCTAAACACCACTACCACAGCACTACACCCCTTCACACCAACAGCACTACACCCCTTCACACCACCACCACCACTATCAGTCCATCACCATCCCTACACACCACCACCACTAACAACAACAATAACACTCCTTAAGGAACACCATTTTATTTATATATGAGGAGGAAGGAAGGAAGGAAGGAAGGAGCCTTTATTGACGACGTGTCTCACTAATACAGCTACTTCAGATCAGAGGCATGCACGGACGGTCCTACGGTACAACAACCCTGCTGCTGCTGCTGCTGCTGCCATCTCGCGGAGGCAATTTGGTGAAGCTGGATCGATGTTTGCAGGGTCTTTGTAGATCAGCGATGTCTTCCTTCCTTCACAATCCCTGCTTGGATGGCCTATACGGTTCGAATCCCGAGTGGAGTAACTTCGTTGAGCATTATATTTGCTGAGTCGTAACTGAGTCATACCTCTTGACTTCTGTATATAGCCAAAATCTGTATATAGAAAGTAAAAAAAAAAAAAAAGAGAATATCTTTGGAAACAATGTCATACCAAGGAAACTTTGGTCTTACACTGTATAGTGTATAATATTTGCATTTCAGGATCCAACTTCTCTTCTGGAAGTTGGAGAATCACAGCCAGGAAATCCCTACCCATGGAGGCTGGTTGTGAATTAAGGCATGTAGGTATTAGGAAGGAAGGATACTGAGTGTTTAAGTCAGGGATGGTAGTGTATGCTTTGGGTGTATTTGAGGAGTCTTAATTCCTCCAAAGCATGCCAGGAAACAGGATCAGATTTACAATAATAATATAGTGACTTCTTCTTGTTTGGAGTAGTTTGGAGGAATCAGTTGCTCCAGATTTACCAACACTACTATACCAGAGCCTCCTAGACCCTCTTAATTAAACATCAAACTAAACATGTGAAACTAAAAAAAAAGGATAAGATAAACAAAGAGTGTTGGGGTAAATTTTCCGGTCCAGTGATGATCCTCGACTCTGTGGGGGGGGAGGGGGGGCATGGGGGCAAGGGGTGCGGGGGGAAGGTCAAGTACGGTACTGTATTTACATATACCTAATTCCCTCCACTCCTTCCTGTCCCCTCCCTTACACTCCCCCCTCCCCTCCACTCCCCATCCTTCCTCTCCTTCCTTTACACACCTCCCCTTCTTCCTGTCCCTTTTCTCCACTTCCCCCTCCCCCTCCTTTCTCCCTCCCACTCCCCCTTCCATTTCTTCCTATCCCTTCCTTCCTATCCCTTCCTTTCCATCCCTTCCTCTTCTCCCCTCCCTTCCTTCACTCCTACCTTCCTCTCCTCCATTCCTTCCTCTTCTCCCCTCCTTTCCTTCACTCCTACCTTCCTCTCCTCCATTCCTTCCTCTCCTTCCCTTCCTTCACTCCCACCTTACTCTTTCCTCCCTTCCTTCACTCCTACCTTCCTCTCCATTCCTTCCTCTTCTCCCCTCCCTTCCTTCACTCCCTTCTTTACTCTCTCCTCCATTCCTCCCTCACCTCCTGCTCTGTTGTGATATTATTTGGAGATATCAACAACCTCCAACTCGTTTCTGCTTCACTCCTTTGACGCAGAAAAAAAGAGTCAAGTGTTTTGGTTACTATGAGCAGTTCTCTCCTTTCCATCCCCTGTATACCCCCTCACCCTTCAGTCTCTCTCTCTCTCTCTCTCTCTCTCTCTCTCTCTCTCTCTCTCTCTCTCTCTCTCTCCTCCCCATTATAAACACTAAGCCAATTGAAGGACGGACAATAGGTTCAAAGAGCGGGGAAAATATTTGGAAAACTTTTGATAGAGTGATAATGGTGACCTGTTCTCCCCCCCCCTCTCTCCCCCAACCTGCCCCCCTCTCTCTCCACCCCCTCCCCCCTCTCCCCAACCCCAGGCTCGGTCAGAGGAGAGGGGTGTTTGGGGGGTGGGGTGGAGGGGGGAAGGTGTACTGTAGATGGAGGGAGAGATAGCGAGGGTGAGAGGGAAGAATAGTAAGGAAAAAAAATGAATAAGTGAGAGAGAGAGAGAGAGAGAGAGAGAGAGAGAGAGAGAGAGAGAGAGAGAGAGAGAGAGAGAGAGAGAGAGAGAGAGAGAGAGAGAGAGAGAGAGAGAGAAGAGAGATGAAAAAAGAGTTGAATGAGTGGAAGATAAACACGAGACAAATAAATAAGAAGAACAGACAGACAGACAGACGAACACACATTCAGACAGACAGACCTAGAGAGAGACATACATACAGACAGACAGACCACCTTCATCATTAGAGGTCATTATCAACCCTCATTAGCACACTCCACAACAAAGCCCCTCCATCATCCCATTCCACTCTCCTCGCTCCTGTCAATATTCTGTCTGTCTGTCTGTCTGTCTGTCTACCCCTCCGTTCCACCCTATATGTTCCAGCCATCACACACACACACACACAGATAGATAGAGACACAAGAAGAGACACACACTGATAGATAGAGACACAAGGAGAGACACACACTGATAGATAGAGACACAGACTGATAGATAAAGATACACACAGATAAACAGAGACACACACTGATAGACAGATAGAGAGAGACACACACACACACACACAGACACACACACAGACACACAGAGAGACAAATAGACAGGCAGACAAACAAACAGACAGACAGATACACAAACAGAAGGTGAATGAGTGAGAAGGGAGGGAAGGAGGAGATGGTCGGGGATAAAGTGATAACATGGACAAGAGGAGAAGAAGAATACAAAGGAATACTGTATACAAAGGAAGTACAAGCAACAGGAGGCCTATATAAGCTATCTTTTATGAGGGTATTTATACTACTGAACTGAAAGAAATGAAAGAAAATAATAGATAAAGGGGCAATGTTTCTCCTTAAGAAGATTTGCATAGGAAGGCGTGCAAAAAGGAGAAAAAGTCGGAATGAGGGTGCAAGGAATTAGGAAGGAAGGAAGAAAGGAAGGAAGGAAGGAAGGAAGAAAGGAAGGAAGAAAGGAAGGAAGCAAGGAAGGAAAAAAGGAAGGAAGAAAGAAAGGAAGGAAAAAAGGAAGGAAGGAAGAAAGGAAGGAAGAAAGGAAGGAAGGAAGAAAGGAAGAAAGAAAGAAAGAAAGGAAGGAAGGAAGGAAGAAAGAAAGAAAGAAAGAAAGGAAAGGAAGGAATGAAGGAATAGAGGAAGTTGTGTTGTGTTGGGTTGAAGGAAGTAAGGAGGTATAAGACTAGTTGAAGGGACAAGGGGGTTGGATTGAAGGAAGTAAGGAGGTATAAGACTAAGGTGAAGGGACATTATTGAGTTGGTGATAAAAGCTAGGGAGGCTGTATGCATGGGTTGAGAGAAGGGAATATCTTGGGTTGGTGGAAGGTAAGGGGTTGGGTTGAGTTGGGGAGGGGAGCTGGATGCATGAGAGGGGAGAGGAGGTTGCATGGTTGTGTTGGGGGAAAGGAAGAGGGTTGGAGGATTGGGGAAAAGAAGGGTATTGCATGGGTTGGGTAAGGGAGGTGGGTTGTGTTCATCTAATGGGGAAGGTTGAGGGAAGGGAGGGGTTGGGTTGGATGAAAGGAGGGGGAAGGTTGAGAGAAGGGAGGGGGTTGGGTTGGATGAAGGGAGGGGGTTGGGTTAGATGAAAGGCGGGAGTTGGGTTGGGTTGGGTTGGGTAGGTGGGTTGTGATGGGGAAATTGAGAGAAGGGAGGGGGTTGGGTTGGATAAAAGGAGGGGGAAGGTTGAGGGAAGGGAGGGGGTTGGGTTAGATGTAAGGAGGGAGTTGGGTTGGGTTGGGTTGGGTTCGACAGGGAGGGACGGGAGTGAGGGACGGGAGGAGGGTCACTTTGAGCACTTATTTAGCATTCACAACCACCCCTCAAAGGCGCGAAAACTTTGCGAGCCAAGTGTCTGGTAGGTCGGCTTCTGAGACCCACCGTAACATTAGCGCTGGTCCCTGAGTCGCCAGAATGAATGGGTAATTGCGTTAAACTTGCGCCTTTTTGGAGCCGTCAACCCCCCCCCCCCCCCCACTCTGCTTCTCCCTCCCATGCCAAAAAGAAGTCGGGGTCCAATTTTCTCATGTCTTCCCGCCAAAAAGAAAACATGCTGATGATTTTCCCGCTTCTTTTGGACGAGTGAGAGGAAGGACTGCTTTTAACTTGATGTGGAAGGAAGGAAGGAAGGAAGGAAGGAAAGAAGAGGAGAATGGAGAGAAAAAGTGAAAAGATGAGAGAAAGAAAGAAAGGAACTCGAATAAATTAGTGTGTGAAATATAAAATGACCAGAAGAAATATGAAAGAAATGAGAGAAAAGAGTTCAAAATGGAGATACGGAAAAAAAAAAAAAAAAAAAAAAAAAAAAACGCGAATCGAAAGAGTGGGAAGGAATGAAAAGGGAGAGAAGAGGAAGAGAATGTGTGGACAAGTAAATAATAGTGATAAATGGAGAGGAACGCTATAAATGCACGTATGGATTGTTCTTAATTAAACTGATGCCAATTAAGACTTTTTAAGAATTTTTGTCCAAATACAGTTTAAAAAATTTCACTCTAACCCAAAAGCATGTAATATAATATTTAGTGTCGTTTCATATCATTAAAAATACGAACTGAAGGCCCAGTTTTTTTTTTTCAAGTGTAAGGGATTTTTTTTTTCAAGTGTAAGAGATTTTTTTTTTTTTTTTTTTCAAGAATCATTTACTTCAGTTTGATTTAAGTAGGAAATAAATTGAATCTGGTCTCGTTTCTCTATAGTCAGACCTGAAGGAGAAACAATGAAGGAGGCGAGGGAATACAGAAGGAATTGATGAAGGAAAGAACAAGATAAAGGAGGAAAGGAACAAGGATATAGATAAAGAAATGAAGAGGAAGGAAAAAAACAAGAAAATAGATAAAAGAAGGAAGAGAAGGGAAAGAAAGAACAAGGATATAAATAAATAAAGGTGGGAAGAGGAGGGAAAGACCAAGGATTTAGATAAAGGTGGGAAAAGGAGGGAAAGAAAAAAGAAAGAAATAAAGGAAGGAAGAGGAAGGAAGGAACAAGGATATAAATAAAGGTGGGAAGAGGAGGGAAAGAACAAGAATATTATATAAAGGAAGGAAGAGGAGGGAAAGAAAAAGGATATAAATAAAGAAAGGAAAAGGAAGAAAAGAAAAAAGATATAAATAAAGGAAGGAAGAGGAAGAAAAGAAAAAGGATATTATATAAAGGAAGGAAGATGAGGGAAAGAACAAGGATATTATATAAAGGAAGGAAAAGGAGGGAAAGAAAAAGGATATAAATAAAGAAAGGAAGAGGAATAAAAGAAAAAGGATATAAATAAAGAAAGGAAGAAGTAAGATTTCGTTAAGGGAAGGGGACGGGAGAACAGAAGAGACATTATATCAGCTTTAAGTTCTATACTGTTAAACCTTCAAAGATGACTATTAGGGTTTGTTTACAATTACATATTTCTGGTGATTATGATTGGCTGAAGATGAAAGTATAGACTGCATAATGCCTGGAAGACCCTGTAGGACAAGAGAGAGAGAGAGAGAGAGAGAGAGAGAGAGGTGATGATAAAAGAAGTGCAGGAACGACAAACATGAAGGAAATAAAATAGAAAAAAAATTGAAAGGAGGGACGGTTGAAGATTTTTCTATTGATAACGCTAGAAAATTTTACTCTACAAAGATACCCCCCCCCCCCATCATTATCCAAGAAGTGACCAGTACAGGATATTGCCAGTGCTCTCTCTCTCTCTCTCTCTCTCTCTCTCTCTCTCTCTCTCTCTCTCTCGTACCGGTGTGTGAAATATGAGAACTTTGGGGGGGATTTTCTGTACTTGAGACGGGTAATCTATAGTATGACGCGTTTATGAGTCGACCCAATGTGATAAGGGGATAATGATGAATGAGGAGAGAGAGGTAAGGGGAAAAAAAAGACGAAGAGGGATAGAGAGGTAATGTGATAAAAAATAAGGAAGGGAGAGAAGAGATGGACGAAAGAATAAGAATGAACATAAAAGAGGAAAAACTAAAATAACGAAGGAACAAAAACAAAACAAAAATATAATTGGAAGGAAGGAATATAAGAAAGAAGAAAGGAAGAAAGTAGATTTAATGAAGACAAGAAGGATAAGCAGGCAAGAAGACAAACAACAAGGAAACAATTAAAGTAGCAGAAAGAAAAGACGACAAACAGAAAGGAAGGAAGGAAAGAGAACCAGAAAAGAAAGGAACTAGCAGAAAGAAAGTATGAGAAAGGATGGAAAGGATAGATGAAAAAAAATAGGAAAGGATGGTAAACAGGAAGGAAAGAAGTATACCAAAAAGGAAAAGAGACAAACAGGAAGGAAAGAAGTAGCAAAAAGGAAGGAAAGGAAAGAGATACCAAAAAGGAAAAGAGACAAACAGGAAGGAAAGAAGTAGCAAAAAGGAAGGAAAAGGAAAGAGGATAAAAAAAATGAAATGAGAGACCCTATTACTTGGTGGGTTGTTTGGTTATAGACTGGACAAGATGGGGTTTAATCCAGGCAGGCAGGCAGGCAGACAGACAGACAGACGACGGGGGGTGGTAGGGGAGGGGGGGGTACATGGGGTTGTTGGGGGGAGGGGAGTGGGAGGGGAGGAGGGAAGGGCAGTATAGGGGGTTAGAAAGACGCGGGAAAATCCGATTGTGGGGCTTGGAGGTGTTGAATATCACACCTCCCGCTTCCCGCTCTGTTTACACTGCCCCTCCATTGTGGTGGTGGCGGCGGCGGCATCCAGGAGTATAAGGAGGAGGAGGAGGAAGAGGACGAAGAGGACGAGCGTTGTTGCCAGATCACTGTTTATCAAGTTTTCTACGGGACCTAATATTGTTGTTGGTGCTAGTTTCTCATGCGTTGTTGTTATTGATGTTGTTGTTTTTGTTAGGAAGCATTTGAATTGAAGGTGATAATAGGAATGCATGACATTATAAATTTGAATATGTATTTATATGTATTTCCAGTTCCCCATAATGAATTAAATACGTTACGAACATTTAATAAACACGAATATATAATAATAATAATAGGCAAAATTGGCATCTATCATCCTCATCTATCGGTGAGTCCCGGTATCCATTGTGCCCCCCCCCCCCCCCCCCCCCACACACACACACACCATCTGTTTGGACATCTTTTTGTGGGTGGTGTATCGTCGGTTCCTATCGAGAGGCTGTGTGTGTGTGTGTGTGTGTGTGTGTGTGTGTGTGTGTGTGTGTGTGTGTGTTGATCTTTACACCTTGAACCACAGGGGGTCTACTGTGTGTGTGTGTGTGTTTGTGTGTGTGTGTTGTCGGTAGATCTTTACACCTTGAATTACAGGGGGAGAGGCTGTGTGTGTGTGTGTGTGTGTGTGTGTGTGTGTGTGTGTGTGTGTATAGGGGCCGTGAGTATACACAAACAATCATCCGGGTGTTTATTGTTTACTAATTCCTCTAATACTCCCTGAAACATCATACTTTGGGTTCATTATACTTAATATTATACTAAACTATGTATGTATGTATGTATGTTTGTTTTGATGTGTTGATATTTGGTCCCATGTATTCTGGCTGTAACACTATAAATCACTATACAATATTATAACTCGTTACTTAACACTATAACTCATTATTACTCACTATAACTCACTGTAACTCACTATAACTCACTATACCTCACTATAACTCACTATACCACACTGTAACTCACTATAACTCACTATACCACACTGTAACTCACTATACCACACTGTAACTCACTATAACTCACTATACCTCACTATAACTCACTATACCACACTGTAACTCACTATACCACACTGTAACTCACTATAACTCACTATACCTCACTATAACTCACTATACCACACTGTAACTCACTATACCACACTGTAACTCACTATAACTCACTATATAACATTAAAAACATACTATAACTCACTATACAACACTATAAGTCACCATCCGGGACCATAAGACCTGTGTATCAATCAAGTTGTCATGGTTACCTTACACACACACACACACACACATACATATACACACACACACATATATATAAGAGATAGAGTATATAGAGACAGTCACACAAGAAAGGAGACATAGACACATAAACAAACAAACAGACATCAACAAACAAACAAACAGACACAAACACACAATAAAACAGACAAACAAACACAATAAAACAGACATCAACAAACAAACAAAAAGAAATAAACACACAATAAAACAGACAAATAAACACACAATAAAACAGACAAATAAACACACAATAAAACAGACAAACAGACACACAATATAACTTACTGGATTTACAATACTATATACAATAATACACTATACAAATACAATATTATACAATTAAACTATACAATAATTATGCCCCCTTGCTGCCCCCCACCCCCATCCATAATAAACAAGTCGCCCCCCTCCGCCCACGCCCCCCCCCTCGATAAAATAATAATTCTGTTAATATGCAAATGTATAAATAAATTTAATAAACTTCTTGAACCAAACACATGTATATATGAATTTTATTTTTATAATGTATAGATCAAAGCCTGGCAAAGAATTATCTATGACTTGTGTGTATGTGTGTGTGTGTGTGTGTGTATGTGTGTGTGTGTGTGTGTATGTGTGTGTGTGTGTGTGTGTGTGTGTGTGTGTGTGTAAGGGATTATCTATGGCTTGTTGTGTGTGTGTGTGTGTGTGTAAGGGATTATCTATGGCTTGTTGTGTGTGTGTGTGTGTGTGTAAAAGATTATCTATGGCTTGTGTGTGTGTGTGTGTGTGTAAAAGATTATCTATGGTTTGTTGTGTGTGTGTGTGTGTGTGTGTAAGGGATTATCTATGACTTGTTATGTGTGTGTGTGTGTGTGTGTGTGTGTGTTATAAGTTATAGTGGTATAACTGGTAATAACTGAATTGGTAATAGTGATAATAATAATTCTTAACTACTACAAATATAATAACAAAAATTATCCACTGTTATAAGGCGAGATTCTCTTGTTGGTGAACTGGAAAAAGGTCTTAAATGAATTCCTCCAAACTATTTCAAGCAACAGGAAGGACACCATTATATTTTGCTAATCTGGTCGTATTCCTGGTATACTTTGGAGGAATCAAGACGCTCCAATTCACCAAAGATAGAATACTACTAAATACTATTAAATTAAATACTACAAAATAATTACTACTACTAAATTTCTACTAAATTTAATACTACTACTAAATTTAAGGGGGTGTGGGAATAGGGGGACAGGTTTGGTGGGGTTTAGGGGGTACAGGAGTAGGGGGACTGGCTTGAGGTGGGGAGAAAGCCTGTTCCCCTTATTCCCGAACCCCCCTAACCCCCCCAAAGCCTGTCCCCCTACTCCTGCACCCCTAAAAAAAAAAAACAAGCCTGTCCCCCTACTCCTGCACCCCTAAAAAAAAAAAACAAGCCTGTCCCCCTACTCCTGCACCCCCCAAAAAAAAAAACACCCAAGCCTGTCCCCCTATTCCCACCCCCACTTAATACTACTACGAAATACTACTAAATACTACTAATACTACTTAATACTACGAAATACTACTAAATCAGACACTACTAAAATTAGGCTTGTGTTATGGACTGTATGTAATGTTATTGTATCTGTACTTACTAATATATTCACTAAGTTATTGAGTGATAATGCTAATGATTGTTATACCAGAGGGGAATTATTGACTCGTGATGCTAATGATTCATAATTTATACTAAAATATTCACTGGTCATTTACACAACAGAGAAATAAGTCATTGATTGATTGTTAATGTTTGTTAAATGTTCAGTAATCTGGCTGTCTGTCAGTCTGTCTCTTTTTCTGTCTGTGTCCTGTCTGTCTTTCTCTGTTTGTTTGTCTCTCTTTCTCTTTCTGTCTCTCTTTCTCTGTCTGTTTGTCTCTCTTCTGTTTCTGTCTGTCTGTCTTTCTCTGTTTGTTTGTCTCTCTTTCTCTTTCTGTTTGTCTATCTTTCTCTGTCTGTCTGTCTGTCACTCTATTTCTCTCACCTGTAAACAAGATATTCTCCTTGACACAAACAAACACCGTCTTAAGACTCCAATTGTCCCTCTGTGAAAAAGCGTCGTTTATTCTCACACACACACACACTTCCTCCCCCTCTCCCAACCCCCTCTCTCTCCCTCCTTTCTTCCCCATCTCACTCCCACTCCCTATCTCCCTCCATCCTGAACGAACCATGGATGATGCCAACTCAACCATTTTATATTTACATCTCATGGCATCAGTTCCAGACCATTTTGTATTTCTCTTGTATTTTTTCTTTTTTTTGAGTTATTTTGATAACCTGGGAATGCGTAATGATATTTTTGTCTGGTATTTCTTACACAATAATATATAAATGCATAAATCAATAAATAAATAAATATATTTGTGTGTTATTACAATTCTAAATAGACTTATAGTACTCGTAGGCATTAGGGTATTAGAGAATTTGTTGAGGTAAATAGGTATAACTGTGAATTGGCAACTGTGGGACGTTGGTGGGGGTGGGGGCGGGGGCTTGAGGTTTGGGGGGGGACTTGGCGTGACGTCCGGCGATCAGAAGGTAATCAGATCAGTCACGGACAATAGAAGACCTGATCGGAGGAGGAGGAGGAGGAGAGGGGAAGGGAGAGGAGAGATGGGGAGGAGTGGGGAGAGAGGGGGGGAGAGAGGGGAGGGGGGAGAGAAGTAGAAAAGAACTAAGGGGGGGAGAGGAAGAGAAAGGAGAAATCAGGGAGGAGTAGAGGAATATGAGGAGAGAAAAAGGAGAGAGGGTCAGTGGAAACTAAGTGAGATAAAGAGAGGAGAAGGAGATGGAGGAGGAGGAGGAGGAGGAGGAGGAGGAGTAGGAGGAGGAGGAGGAGGAGGAGGAGGAGGAGGAGGAGGAGGAGGAGGAGGAGGAGGAGGAGGAGGAGGAGGAGGAGGAGGAGGAGGAGGTGGTGGTGGAGGAAAGGCAGGACAAACAACACAGAAACTCCAATAAAGTAAAATCGGTGAAGTAAAGGAAAATAAAGGAAGACATACATACAGACAGGCAGGGAGGGTATGTGTGTGTGTGTGTGTGTGTGTGTGTGTGTGTGTGTGTGTGTGTGTGTGTGTGTGTGTGTGTGTGTGTGTGTGTGAACTGACAAAAAGGGAAGGAAGGGGGAGGGATAAAAGTGTAACGAATTGGATGCAGATACTGAAGGAAGGAAGGAAGAGTGGAAAGAGGGAGGGAGGAAGGAAAGGGAGAGTGGAGGGAGAGGGAGAGAAAGAAGGGAAGGAAGAGTGGAGAGAGGGAGGGAAGAAGAGGGAGAGGGAGTGAAGGAAGAGTGGAGAGAGGGAGGAAAGAGAAGGAGAGTGGAGAGAGGAAGGGAAGGATAACTGTGATGAATAGGAAGGGAAGGAAGAGGGAAGGAGAGGGAGGGAAGGAAGGATAGAGGAGGAAGGAAGGAAAAAGGGATGGAAGTGTTGAGGGTGAGGAAGAATGATAGAATACTGTTGGGTGGAAGAGAAAAGTGGAAAGAGGAGGTGGAAGACAGGGTGGATGGAATGTGGATGAAGGAGAATAATGGTGGATGAGAGAGAGGATGGAAGGTAGAAAAAAAAATGTTCAATGTTGTGAATTTAGGGTGGAAAAAGGTGGATGGAAAAAGAAGATAGTAGATAATAATAATAATGATGGTGATAATAATAATAATGATGGTGATAATGATGATGACAATAATAATAAATGATAATGGATGACAAATACTGATAATGTTGACATACCTGCATGCCTATATCCAACATATATATACATACATTGCATGCATTACACAAACACATATACATTCATTCATAAACACAACTTGCACATGTATGAATACTGCACAAAAGAAAGAGAGAGATAGTGGGAGTAACAGACAAACACACAAACAGACACACAGACAGACAGACAGACAGAGGGGGTTTACTGTCTCCTGCTTGCAATATTCGAGAGGCGTGAAGCACACAACACTGTTATTGCTTCACTGACGGTGTGTGTGTGTGTGTAAGGATTTGTGTGTGTGTGTGTGTGTGTGTGTGTGTGTGTGTAGGCACGTGATGTAAGTATGTGCATCGCTCGTGTGTACAGTACAAACGTGTGCGTGCCAAGCATGTGTGTGGGTGTGCGTGCAAGCATGTGTGTGTGTGTGTGTGTGTGTGCGTGCATGTGCGCCTGTGTATGTATATATGTATGTATGTATGTATGTATGCATGCGCGTCTCTGTGTATGTATATATATGTGTGCATGTGCCTGTGCGTCTGTATGCATGTGTCTCTGTGTGTGTATGTGTGCGTGTGTGTGTGTGTGTGTGTACAGCAGAGGTGGCTTCAC